>CABEGB010001386.1:0-59957 GCA_901521435.1 Crematogaster levior
CTAGATCAATACCGCGGAGAACTAAGCACTATTTATCTAAAACCAAAGGAACACGTGCTAGATTACATAAGTCGTGTTAAAGACCTACGCACAAATATTCTTGATATTGAACGCCGGACAAAGAAACGACTCGACACCCACTTCCTGTCCGAGATAGATAGCCTAACAGCACGCTCATTTTACGAGGGACTTCCTCTCGAATATCGATTACAGATAGGGCCGGAAACGCGCCAGCGTCATACGGACGCCTTCGCCGCCGCCAAGGCTATCGCCAAGCGACAGGAATTAGACAAACAACGATACGAGCCGCGTTATCGTAGTGAACACGATCGTGAATATAGAAACGTGAACCCTATCGGGAGACCCCTCGCACATTCCACACCCGAAAGAACATACCAACCACGTCCAAATACGTCGTATAGGAATGCGCCCCCGCGCACATATCCTCCACGCAACGACGATACCCGCAGGGACAGGGATCAAACTCGAACCAGCGAAATCACGCGCAGTAACCGACCAGCCGAAAAGATTTGCCGGTATTGCAAACACCCCGGGCATGAGTTAGAAGAATGCCGCAAAAGGCAATATAGTAACGCTCAAAGAGCAGAATCGGGAAACGCGCGCAGTCCACCAGGGCACACGGACGCAGCCCGGTCGGACGAACGGAAGAATTCGCGTCCGATGAACCCGATCGAAATAGAAGCGAACGCCGCCACCGGATCGCAGTCTTAAATCCAGAAGAATTCTCACACGCCCTTACAGTAACAATATCCGCAGATGGGTTACTGCAAGAAACTAATTTTATGCTAGACACTGGGGCCGCGCCCAACGTCATCAAGGAGCGAAGCTTACATCCCGAGACAACGATTACAAAAACCAATCCGCTCTACCTTAGCGGGATAACAAGCGGACAAGTAGAGACACTTGGCTCTGCCGAAATACATTTCATGGGACACCCCGTCGCGTTACACGTGGTCCCGAACAATTTTCCCATCGCCCAAGAAGGCATCCTAGGATCCGATTTCCTGCGCGATGCTACTAACATAAATCTTTCTGAACAATATGTCGAATGGCAAGGAGCAAAAATCCCATTCGCATCCTGCGAGACAGTAGTAATACCCGCGAGATGCCAAACCACGTTTTATCTTAGGATAAATATTCCGCACGTTCAGACCGGTTATGTTCCGCGACTTAGCGTCTGCGACGGAGTATACTTAGGTGACGCCGTTGTAACAAACCGGGATGGCAAAGCATACATTAGCGTAATCAACGCGAGCGATATCGACAGGGAACTTATCGTCCCGAATATTACTCTCCAAGAAATCGACCAGATTTCCTCTAACGGGCTTACCGCTAGCGGACAAGGCACCGCTATCAACACTTTTCAATCTCATACTAAGTCGGAACGAGCACAACAAGTACAGAAACTTTTGCGACTAAATCACCTTAATAAGGAAGAACTCGAACACGTGCAAAGGATCATAAATAAAAATTGCGACTTATTCCAACTCCCAACAGAAGAACTTAGTCACACTAATGTAATAGAACACAAAATCGTGACTACCGACGACCAACCAATTAATACCAAGCAATACCGCTACCCCCAGATCCATAAAGACGAGATTAATCGACAGGTAGGCGACATGTTAAGAAGTAATATCATAAAAACATCGACATCCCCATACAATTCACCGCTGTGGATCGTGCTGAAAAAGGCCGATTCCCAAGGAAATAAGCGTTGGAGATTAGTGATAGACTTTCGTGCACTCAATGAAAAAACACTCGTGGACGCATACCCCTTACCGAACATCACCGACATTCTAGATCAGCTGGCAGTGCAAAATACTTCAGCGTATTCGATCTCGCCTCCGGGTTTCATCAAATTCCAATGGAAAACAAGACTTCAGCGTATTCGATCTTGCCTCCGGGTTTCATCAAATTCCAATGGACAAACAAGACGCCCAGAAAACCGCATTCTCGACCCCCTACGGGCATTATGAATTTGAACGCATGCCTTTCGGTTTAAAAAATGCACCTTCCACCTTTCAACGTCTCATGGACAAGGTACTAAGCGGTCTTCAGGGTACGTCTCTGTTTGTCTACCTGGATGATATAGTAATATATGCTAGCAGCCTTATGGAGCACGAAAAGAAGTTTAATCAATTAGCGGAACGTCTCCGCAGCGCGAACCTGAGACTCCAACCGGATAAATGCGAATTCCTGCGAAAGGAAGTAACATATCTCGGACACATTATAAACGAAAACGGAGTAAAACCAGATCCCAAAAAAAATAGAGGCCGTAAAAAATTTCCCACGGCCTAAGAACGCTAAAAATATAAAACAGTTTCTAGGATTGGCGGGTTACTATAGACGTTTTCTCCAAGACTTCTCCAAAATCTCTAAACTTCTCACGATTCTCTTAAAGAAAGACGAACCTTTTACATGGCAGGAGCCTCAGGAGACCGCTTTTGTTAAACTTAGAGACATGCTGTGCACGGAACCGCTCTTGCAACATCCCGATTTCACAAAGTCGTTTATTTTAACAACCGACGCCTCAGGCTACGCGGTAGGCGGGATCCTGAGCCAGGGAATAATCGGCAAAGATAAACCTATAGCCTACGCGTCGCGTCTACTTAATAAAGCCGAACAGAATTATTCAGTGATCGAAAAAGAACTCTTAGCTATAGTATACTGTGTTAATTATTTCCGGCCATATTTATATGGAAACGAGTTCACATTAGTTACGGATCATAAGCCCCTCGTGTGGCTACACTCAGTAAAAGATCCTACGTCACGTTTAATTAGATGGCGTTTGAAACTCGCAGAATATGAATATAAGGTCATTTACAAAGCCGGAAAGTTAAACTGCAACGCCGACGCACTATCTCGAAACCCCGCATGCTTGAATTCCAACAGCCCAACGTATAATAAAATATTTCCGCTTGAGATAAATGACTCCGATGATGAAATGCTCTTCGACGCAAGACCCACACAGTATACTGTTACGTCCCCGCCCAAAAATTTCAAAACTTATTAATCATTGCAATCATATATAATCTCATCGTTTATATTCTAGTTAAAGCCATAATTATATAACCAATATCCCACCGCTTACATACTATATTACGAGAATATTATTAAGTTACTCATATTCAATAATCAATATTAATACTCCAATCACGTTATATTATGCAAACTCACTATCCATAGGATAGTATCCCATCGCTTCAATCGCTTAAATTCTATATATCAAGAAGCAAACTCGCTATGTTACACACCATATGATCCCATTATTTTTATTGTTATTAACTCACATAGTATTTGAACAAACAAATGGAAAGACAAAGTCGTAAAATCCAAATAACTAAAAAGATATAATCTCACCAGCACAAAGTCATACCCCTATAGAACCGACCGTCGAAAACCCCAATTTTCATATTATCAATTGTCGATAAAACAGTTCCCTACCAAAGATAAGTTACCATAAGTCGGTAAGGAAGATTCCCTTTTTACCAATAATGCATAAGAAACCCTACTTTATCACTCACTATATGAATCTATTGAAAACTCTTGCATAACTCATGGATGAAAATTTAAATAGCTCAAAACCAGATAACACCCATATAGATCGAAAGATCTTGTTTCACAGAGTCCGAAACCATTTTTAGAAATTCAAAATTCCTTCTAGTTTCCAAGTTATTAAAGATCAAAGTTTGACCTTGAGCTACCCTTTTTTTTGTTATCCCAGGGGAAATCCTTTATGGATACCCGAGAGGTCCGGGGGGGCCTCTCGGGTTATGTGGGACTCACCGGAGGGGAAAAAGTTCCCCTCCGGCATACCCACTAAAACCCCTGGGGGTGACCTTCCTTGGCCCATAAAGAGGGGGAGCAGGGTATCGCCATGAAGCATTCTTCCTGCTCCCCCTCGGGCGTGGCCGTGAGGCGGCCTCTATCCTGGGGGAGGGAGTGCAATGCACTCCCTCCCCAAACTAATTACCTGACCCGGGGAAGGTCCGGTCACCAGGAACCTTCCCCCGCCCCCTCCCTAGATGTCAGTAAGGGGGGGCCGCCCCCAGATCTTAGTGGGGCAAGAGGCAACTGGGGGCCCCCGCCCCCAGTCACCTCTTCTTTTTCCGCTTGTTCGCGGATTTGGTTGGGCCAGATGGAGGGAAGGAAGAAATATCCCCCCCCCTCATCTATAAGTACGTCCGCGAAGAAGCGGTTACTCTCAAGCAAAAAATCGGGGGGAGCCTTTTCAGGCCTCACCCCCGATTCATCAATGTTGGTACCCCGTCCAAAAGACGGGGGGGGGGTCGGGCCAAATAACAGACCCGCATCCCCCATCCTGGGTACGCCTCAGCTAATTTTCGACCCGCGTTTAAAATTAGGCCAACATCCTTCCAACCACGGGGAAGGACATCCGCGAGAAAATCTATTCCCACGTCCTTCCCCGCGATCATACAAAGACTCCCCGCAACAAGGGGGTCCTGTAACTTAACTGTTTCCACCACCCGGTCCCACATCACAGAGAGGTGTGGGCGGGAGGAACCATCAACAGAGGAGGCTCCTACGCCATCCCCAGGGACCGACTCGAGGGGGAGGGAACGGAAGCGAACGCCAATAAAAACGCGCCCCTTCTCCTCCAACGCCCTCTCATTAAACCGCCCAGGGACACCCAAACCCCCCTGAGTCGCAGGAGGGGAAAAGGTTTTTCCCCCCGCAACGACTATCTCCTTCTCCCCCCTGGCCCCATCCTCCAGAGTCAGGGGGGATCTATTGGCGAAACCCTCCACCGCCTGCCCCCCCCCCCCCAGCCGGTAGCCTACTCAGGCTAAGTCGGAAGGAGACAGGACAGTTTTCGGTCCGCCTCCACCACTATCTCTGTCCCCACATCCATAGGGGCAGCTATAGGAGCCGGGGGGAGAGGGACAGAACCCTTACCCCCCCCGGAATCCACAACCTCCGCATGGGCCTCCTCCGGCCCCTCAGAAGTGGATCCCCCCGAAGGAGGATCCACATCCATCACCTCCACCCGGGGAGAAGACGCTCCAGTTGGAGGCGGAAGCTCCTCCCCAGGTGCCAAAGGAGGAGGAGGTGAAACCTTTCGTCCTCCTCACCCTCTTCTTCTTCTTCTTCTCCCCTTTCCGGGGGGGAACTACCAGGCACATGGGTCCACCAACTCCTCCGAATGTGCCCCCTCCCCAGGCACTTATAGCACCTGGGGGGGGGCACCAACCTCCGGGGAGGTCTGCGTTCCGATTGACCTTTGAGACGCAGGCCTCCTCCTACCTCCTTTAACTGCCGAGGCGTAGGACCCGGAACAAGTCCGGAGTCCTACGCCTCCCTCACCGCTCTGGGGGGCAATCCCCCCCGAGCACTTACACCTCAACCACGGCCCCTCCTCCAAAAGGAGGAGGAGCCCTTCAAGGGCGCTCCTGACTAACGTCAGGAGGGCCTCACCGCTCCTCGCTGTAGCCCTATAGTGTGGGGCGCCAGCGGAACACGCCCCACACCATCCGTCGTCTGATAACGACGCAGGGGGGGGGGCGGGACCCTACCCCCCCTGCGCCGGCCTCTGGGGCTCCGGGACCCCTGGGGCGGTACGTCAATTCCAATGCTCGTCATATTATCATAGTCCGTAATTTTTTAACGTGGTTGTCTTCCACGGGAGGTTACATAGGAGACTCCTAGGTCGGCTGGGATAACCTTTCTCACGAGCCCGACCTGCCCGGGTTTTTAACATGGTTTTCCTTCCATGTGTGCGCTCTTAGACCCCTGGGATTTTTCCCAGGGGAGCCCCTCCACCACGGCAAGGTGGCGCACAACGGAGGGGACCTTGAGCTACCCTGAAGGATGACCTTCAAGGTCAGCTGAGTGTACCTGTCCCACCCCCACACCTGTGCACCTTTTGGTTCACGAAATATGCCCAAAAAGAGATTTTGAATATGACTTTCTCTTTCTATCACGTATAATACCCATAAGGACCATATAGCTATCTCACTCTAACACACAGTTAATATATGCCATATATTAAGGCCCAGTAATACCCTCTCACTCGCACTCATATAGATTTTGTAATGTTAAAACGAGAGAATAATTAATTAACAATTTATTAAATCTAATTAAATCAATGAAAAGAACGAAAAATGTAGAATAAAAAATCCTAATTACGTTTATTTTTATGAGCAACCGTTCTCTTGTTTTAGCAACTTTAAGTTAAAGCGTTATTAAACGAATTCACGTATAGAATATTACCCGTTTTATTTCTTAGCGATGATGCAATCATGATGACGTAATAACACGAGGATAAATAATTAATAATTTTCACAAGCAAGTATAATCATTCAAAAGAGGAGAAAGTCCCACGTAAATAATCTTAACAATAATTTTTGTAGGAACAACCGTTCTCCTGTTATTACGACGCATCAATAAATAATTAATTAAGTATATATATATTCCACTACAATAATGTTTATGCTTTGAACGTTTCACTTATATTGTTATATTATATTAAGTTAACAAGCAGAAGCACGAGAATAATTTCAATAATCTAAATTAACGAAGTCTCATTGAAAATAATTCAAATCTTTTATTCTCTTGCTCTTGCCAGAAAATCTTCAGATGATGACATCATGCAAAAACAATTAGAACGGATAAACAATAATTTCAACTAATGCTTATAATCAAATGAAAGAGAAAAATTTACTGAATAATTAATTCTAATGAAGTTCTTTTAAATAAGAAGCCGTTCAATTGTTATTGCATTTAGAAGCTAAAGCGTTATAAACGATTTCATACGTTAAGTATTAAGCATCTTATTAAGCATAGGCTATAAGAACATTTATTCTACCGACATGCCCATATATGGCAATGTGAATCGTCGATGATGTCATAAGAAGCGGAAACCAAAAAATGGGAATTCCGTAATGAAACTATATTCAAAAGAAAGATCGTAATTTGTCGATCAAGAAATCCTAATATTATAAATTAGAATCTTTCACTGTTTCCAAATTATTGCATAAAATGCAAGGAAAAAATATCATATTACACACAGGAAATGATGTCACCGATGACTCACTCGATGAAGCATCGAAGACGCGGCATCCCTTTGTGAATCACCGTTTCACTACCTCTTTCCACACACCGCAAGTACCTCTCTGCCTACAAACTCTAGTATATAAGGCACTCACATTCCAGAGCGCGGCGCATTTGCGTGTTCATCTCGAAGCAGTCACCACGCATCTCGTCTTCAGTTCTACACTTATTCAACCGTTGATATCATAGCAACTTTAATGTAATATCGACTTAGTCTCGTACGAGCGAAGCGGAAGGTGCGACTTAGTTTCTGAACAAGTGAGTATTGTCAAGGAAGGAGTAGTATCACTCTTTGCCTAGGAGTTTTGACGATGTTTTAAGTTTTTTTATTTCAATTTTAATTTCATTTCTTCATATTTATGAATTATCATCCACCTACTGTTTGCGCTGCGTACTATAATTATTTTTATTTTATAATCTTGCATCTATACTTATAATATTTAATACAAATTATATTGCGACACTTTATTATATTTCATGCTTATAATACTTCGACCTCATCGATCCATCTCCTCAATCTGACAACACGTTTAGTATCCGCAGACATTTAACACCTGCGTTTGGTTTTAACGGTTGTCGATTCCTATCCTAAACCATTCCACGATCTTTTCTTTTTTTTTATATAAATCCTGTTGAATAACCTTACATTATCATAATTAATCACTGATTTCTTATACTATTTCCATTTTCGACTTTAAGGGGATGCTATACTCATCTGTTTTACCTACAAAATTACTAGAATTTTCTAACACACGGCATTTTATATTGGCTGAATAGAATTAAAAATCCTTTTCCAGGATTAAAGTATACACCTAAACGAAGCGCGCTTGCGTCCTATATTCACTGAAAAAGAGAAAAAGTAATAAAAAGGATAAATTTACATATCCATTTACCGACTTTCTGAATGAACATGGCGTCTCGACCTGTCAACTCGTGAAAATATTCGCTTCGTATAAAAGTTATGTAACTTTTATGCATAAAACAATACCCAAGCGTGCTGTAGACGGACCAGCAGAACATTGTAAAATTGTATAAACTGAGCCCAGTGGTCTAATTAAAAAATGCCATGTGTGGGTTCGTTCGTATATGACAGGTAAAATAAAGTCTTATTACGACCGCAGAGGGGTTTATTGGAATCACTTCTAAGGTCGAGCCAACTCGAGAACTAATGTTCCACGGGAGTCTCTTCCTTTTACACACGACGTTAACACTTAAAAGACTGGCGAGAAAGAACAGAAAGAAGAAGGCTTGCGCCCTGAAACTGAACGCCTTATATACTAAAGTTTCTAGACAGAGGGGTACTTGCGGTGTGTGGGAAGAAGTAGCGAAATTCTATCTTAACGTGACTCACAAAGGGATGCCGCGGCGAGAGAATCATATTACAAAAGATTTGCCGCATCGAAGATTGTTATGACTACCATTCACGAAGAGATGCCGCATCTTCGAGACTTCATCTTATGATTCATCGGATGAGTCATCAGTGACTCATAATCTAAATTACATCATCCTTTGTGGAAGATCGCTACGAGTCCATATATGGTAATGTTTAACGCTTTCATTACCATATAAGGTAATGCTATAACTGGCGGTATTAAATCTTCGACACGAGAAAGTCGCCGTCCGTAGCCACCTGGCGGAGGCGCCCGAACTACCGTTCGGCAGCTTGCTGCGCCGAGCAGCGGCGCATGTGCGGCTGTGTAAACTGTCCGCCACACCATGTGTTAGAAAATTTCAATCCCTGTGCGCCCGAAATATCGGTAAAATAGAGTGAAAAAAGTAACAAATTTAGTTCATAGATATTTTAGTAGAGGGTGTTGCAATCAGGAGCGAAAATCGCACTTCACGCACACGAGGAAAAAGTCCATGTACGTGTGCGCTTGGCGTTCGGCTAGCTTCGGATAGCAGAAGAACGCAGACATATCTTCCGTCTCCTTCTCTTTCTCTCGCTATAGCTGACGCGCTCGGAAAGGAAAAAGCCGTATACGTGTGCGCTTGGCTAGCTAGAAGAGCGCAGACATATCTTCCGTCTCCTTCTCTCTTTCTCTCGCTACGGCTGACACGCTCGGCGATCGAGATTCGAGAACTATTATTTCTTACAAGGAGATGGTCAAGCTTCCCACCTGAGATTTAGCTAAATTTCAGTATGTTGTTACATACTCATACCTCTCCTACTAATATAAAATATGGTACAATAACTCGTACCATTATTTTATAAGAAATAATTGTAAAGTCAGTCACGTACGTAATCTACCGATTCGATAAACCTACTTTTCAAGCAATGAGCGTGGTCGTGTTAGTAAGTCGAGCGGCTAGAACGCTGGAGATCACGAGTTCGAAACAATCCTTTTTTTTTCTATTTCTTAAAAAATTTTTTTTTAATGTGTCTAAATAATTTATTATGCAATATATTCAACCTATATTAATCCTTAAAAAATATTATATAAATGTAATATTAAAAAAATAAAACAAAATAAAATATGAAATATTATAATTATATATAATTTTATTATATAAATATAATATTTTTTAACGATTAATATAGGTTGAATATATTGCATAATAAATTATTTAGACACATTAAAAAAAATTTTTTTTAAGAAATAGAAAAAAAAAGGATTGTTTTGAACTCATGATCTCCAGCGTTCTAGCCGCTCGACTTACTAACACGACCACGCTCATTGCTTGAAAAGCAGGTTTACCGAATCGGTAGATTACGTACATAACTGACTTTACAATTATTTCTTGTAAAATAATGGTACGAGTTATTGTACCATATTTTATATTAGTAGGAGAGGTATCAGTATGTAACAACATACTGAAATTTAGCTAAATCTCAGGTGGGAAGTTTGACCATCTCCTTGTAAGAAATATAGTTCTCGAATCTCGATCGCCAAGCGTGTCAGAGAGAGCGTAGCAAGAGAGAGAGAAAGAAGGAGACGGAAGATATGTCTGCGCTCTTCTAGCTAGCTGAGCGCACACGTACATGGCTTTTTACTCGTGTGCGCGCTACATCACGCACATGAGAAAAAAGCCGTGTACGTGTGTGCTCGGCGCTCGGACAGCTAGAAGAACACGGACATATCTTAGCATTATAAATTTTTATACATACATACATATATACGTACATACATGTATATATATACAGGGTGACCCATTTTAATCTATGGACCCCAATTCCTCCGAATGTATGCATGGTACGAGAAAATGTTTCAGACAAAAGTTTTGTGACTTCGAGGGGGACATAAGATGGTGTCATTGGTTTGACCTTGAAGAATTATTTGAAAGTCACATGAAAGTCACCTCAATTTTTTAAAATGGCATCCCCTATTTTTTATTGCATATTCTTGTAGCTTATCTCAAGACCTTTCCAAAACACTATAAATAAATGTTTTTTCGTTAAATATTTTCCGAGTTATAAGGCTTGAAATAATTTCTTAATTTTACATAAACTATAAAATATCTCGTAAAATATTCACTTTTCGATGACCTTACCTCAATACTTTTATGCACAGAATAATGAGAGGAATCAATTGGTGTAAAGAAAACACATAGTTGTTTTTAAGAAAATATGTAATTGTTAATTACAAATTGCATATTTTTTCTTAAAAACAACTATGTGTTTTCTTTGACACCAATTGATTCCTCTCATTATTCTGTGCATAAAAGTATTGAGGTAAGGTCATCGAAAAGTGAATATTTTACGAGATATTTTATAGTTTATGTAAAATTAAGAAATTATTTCAAGCCTTATAACTCGGAAAATATTTAACGTAAAAACATTTGTAACGATGCCCCTTAAAAACATCGTACTGCCGGTCCGTACACCCGACCAGACGGCAGAGGGGCGCGGTGCGCCCCACATTATTTTAAAGACATTATTACAAATAACGCTCGAGGCCAACGGCCTCGCGTCAGACCCGAACGGCGTCGGGAAAAGCCGAGCGACGAGCGACCCGAGCGCGCCGAAACCGATCTCCCCGCTCCGAAAAACTCGGTACGTACCGACCGTGGCGGGGATAACTCCTACCCCGAGAAATCAGGATTCTTGGGGTATAAAAAGCCGCGCATAATTAACAAGGCACCGATTCCGGATTCCGCAGCCGAAGCACTAAGCCGACGCTAAAGAAACCATCCCGAACCGTATCCTAGAAACAGCAGAGTCAGGAAGTTGAGCGTTCTCCGCTTCCACCGAGAGTTCTCGGTCGCTGTATCCTAGCAATCACCGACCGTACCGAACCGAACGCGTGGGGTGGAGCGTACTCCGTCTCCGCCGAGGATTCTCGGCCGTCACCTCGGTACAGCATCCTTCACGGGCTTACACAGGACCGGGGGTAGAGCGTACTCTGTCTCCGCCGAGGTCTCTCGGCTCCTGGACTAGCACACACCACCCGTGCCTATCCTGCAAAGGCCTCGATCAGAGCGTAGTGGAGTGTTCTCCGGTACCGCCGAGCGTTCTCGGTCCGAGTGCCTCCTCCCGTCACGATCCACGGGACCCGTATCTCCACACCGCGACATACGAATACCGATACCGCGCCGCGACACGCCATTGATACGGTAACCGAATACCGTAAAGCGCGGGCCTTTAAACCCGACGGCCATCGATACGCGTCAACGCGTCACCGATCACGCGCTTCCCGCGTGATCGCGCCGCTACCACCGTTTCACCGCACTGCCGCACGCACCGCGCGATACCGGCACCACCGTACGGCCCACACATTGTGGACGCACCGCACAATCACCGGCGATCATTATTCTCCGCGTTTTTCACTCATTGTACTATATTCCATCCAGCGTCATTGTAAATAATATCATCTCCCGCGTTCTGTATTTAATCATATCTGACGAATAAAAACATCATTCTATCCACATTCTCACGCGTCCATATTTCTTTCGACCGACCCATCGAACCCCAAATCCGGCGAGCTGTCAACTAGCGTTCCAGAAGGAAAGCTCGACTGTCTCCTTGCAAGAGATATAATTTTCGAAAGGTCTCGAGATAAGCTACAAGCGTATGCAGCTATAGCGCGAGGGATGCCACGGAGAAAAATTGAGGTGACTGTCATGTGACTCTTCAAATAATTCTTCGAGCGCCAAGCGCACATGTACACGGCTCTTTCCTCGTGTGCCTCGAAGTAGCGCGCACACAAGGAAAATGCCGTGAAACGTGTGCGCTCGTACCATCGCATAGCTAGAAGAACGCAGACGTATCTTCGCATTATAAATTTGGTCACCCTGTATATATATATATTGGTTTAAAAATAATTTCATTGAACTAATAAGATATTTGCGATTAAAATCACACTAATAAACACGATCCAGTGAGATCTATCGAGTCGACATCGAATTGACGGCGAATTGATGTAAATTGCATCAATCGATATTAGTTTGATATCGATTTGATGATCATTTCTTACTGAAGATATAAATTGGATAATTTTTAACTAGATTAACCATACATATTTAATTAAAAGTAATCCGATTTATATCATGTTTGGTGTCATTTTAATCGTGAAAATTTCATTAATCCGTTAAAATTATTTTCAAATTAATAAAATGCGAAATAAATGTTCTAGGTTTTATTTTATTCCATGTTTACTTTTCATAGATAAGCGAGCTCTTTAAAATCCTCGACGCTGTAGCGCGAGGAAAGCGAGAGAGAGAACGAGTAAGGAGCAAGCGAGATGGAAACATCTCGCAACATCAAAGAGAGTGCCGAAGTCTCGACGCGAGCCTATCTTAATCTCCAATCTTTTGTATTATATTTCATCTTACTATAGAAAATAAAATTTTTACATTTTGCATTTTATCGGTCCGAAAATAATTGTAATGGATTAATGAGATTTTTGCGATTAAAATAACACCAAACACGGTATAAATCGGATTACATAATTAAACTATATAAGTAATTAATCATCTTGATTATAATATAATTAAAAATTACCCGATCTGTACCGTGTTTGGTGTTATTTTAATCGCAAAAATCTCATTAATCCATTACAATTATTTTCGGACCGATAAAATGCAAAATGTAAAAATTTTATTTTCTATAGTAAGATGAAATATAATACAAAAGATTGGAGATTAAGATAGGCTCGCGTCGAGACTTCGGCACTCTCTTTGATGTTGCGAGATGTTTCCATCTCGCTTGCTCCTTACTTGTTCTCTTTCTCGCTTTCCTCGCGCTTCAGCGTCGAGGATTTTAAAGAGCTCGCTTATCTATGAAAAGTAAACATGGAATAAAATAAAACCTAGAACATTTATTTCGCATTTTATTAATTTGAAAATAATTTTAACGGATTAATGAAATTTTCACGATTAAAATGACACCAAACATGACATAAATCGGATTACTTTTAATTAAATATGTATGGTTAATTTACTTAAAAATTATCCAATTTATATCTCCAGTGAGAAATGACCATCAAATCGATATCAAATCGATATCGATCGATGCAATTTACATCAATTCGACGTCAATTCGATGTCGACTCGATAGATCTCTTTTCACTGGATCGTGCTTATTAGTGTGATTTTAATCGCAAATATCTTATTGATCCAATGAAATTATTTTTAAACTAATATATATGTATATACAGGGTGACATATATATATGTATTAAATGTATACGTATTTATGTATGTATGTATACAAATTTATAATGCGAAGATATGTCTGCGTTCTTCTAGCTGGCCGTGCGCCGAGCGCACATGTACACGGCTTTTTCCTGTATGCGAGGTAGCGCGCACACGACGAAAAGGCCATGTCCGTGTACGCTCAGCTAGCTAAAAGAGCACAGACATATCTTCCGTCTCCTTCTCTTTCTCTCGCTGTAGCTGACACGCTTGACGATCGAGATTCGAAAACTATATTTCTTACAGGGAGACGGTCAAGCTTCCCACCTGGAATTTAGTTGAATATCATATATGTTTTTATACTCTTCCTACTAATATACTAATATATTTACTTTTTAAATTAATATATTAAAATTAAACCTATATTAATATCATAAAAAACATTATATAAATATAATATAAAACATAAAAAAATATACATAAAATATACATAAAAATGTACATAAACAATAAACAAAAAATATTATATTTATATAATACTTTTTATGATATTAATATAGGTTTAATTTTAATATATTAATTAAAAGAGTAAATATATTAGTATATTAGTAGGAAGAGTATAAAAACATATATGATATTCAACTAAATTCCAGGTGGGAAGCTTGACCGTCTCCCTGTAAGAAATATAGTTTTCGAATCTCGATCGTCAAGCGTGTCAGCTACAGCGAGAGAAAGAGAAGGAGACGGAAGATATGTCTGCGCTCTTTTAGCTAGCTGAGCGTACACGGACATGGCCTTTTCGTCGTGTGCGCGCTACCTCGCATACAGGAAAAAGCCGTGTACATGTGCGCTCGGCGCACGGCCAGCTAGAAGAACGCAGACATATCTTCGCATTATAAATTTGTATACATACATACATAAATACGTACATACATACATACATACGCCATATATATATATATACATATATATTAGTTTAAAAATAATTTCATTGGATCAATAAGATATTTGCGATTAAAATCACACTAATAAACACGATCCAGTGAGAAGAGATCTATCGAGTCGACATCGAATTGACGTCGAATTGATGTAAATTTCTCACTGTTGATAATTTTTAACTAGATTAACCATACATATTTAATTAAAAGTAATCCGATTTATGTCATGTTTGGTGTCATTTTAATCGTGAAAATCTCATTAATCCGTTAAAATTATTTTCAAATTAATAAAATGCGAAATAAATGTTCTAGGTTTTATTTTATTCCATGTTTACTTTTCATAGATAAGCGAGCTCTTTAAAATCCTCGACGCTGAAGCGCGAGGAAAGCGAGAAAGAGAACGAGTAAGGAGCAAGCGAGATGGAAACATCTCGCAACATCAAAGAGAGTGCCGAAGTCTCGACGCGAGCCTATCTTAATCTCCAATCTTTTGTATTATATTTCATCTTACTATAGAAAATAAAATTTTTACATTTTGCATTTTATCGGTCCGAAAATAATTGTAATGGATTAATGAGATTTTTGCGATTAAAATAACACCAAACACGGTACAGATCGGGTAATTTTTAATTATATTATAATCAAGATGTTAATTACTTATATAATTAAAAATTATCCGATCTATACCGTGTTTGGTGTTATTTTAATCGCAAAAATCTCATTAATCCATTACAATTATTTTCGGACCGATAAAATGCAAAATGTAAAAATTTTATTTTCTATAGTAAGATGAAATATAATACAAAAGATTGGAGATTAAGATAGGCTCGCGTCGAGACTTCGGCACTCTCTTTGATGTTGCGAGATGTTTCCATCTCGCTTGCTCCTTACTTGTTCTCTTTCTCGCTTTCCTCGCGCTTCAGCGTCGAGGATTTTAAAGAGCTCGCTTATCTATGAAAAGTAAACATGGAATAAAATAAAACCTAGAACATTTATTTCGCATTTTATTAATTTGAAAATAATTTTAACGGATTAATGAGATTTTCACGATTAAAATGACACCAAACATGACATAAATCGGATTACTTTTAATTAAATATGTATGGTTAATCTAGTTAAAAATTATCCAATTTATATCTTCAGTAAGAAATGATCATCAAATCGATATCAAACTAATATCGATTGATGCAATTTACATCAATTCGCCGTCAATTCGATGTCGACTCGAAGATCTCACTGGATCGTGTTTATTAGTGTGATTTTAATCGCAAATATCTTATTAGTTCAATGAAATTATTTTTAAACCAATATATATATATATATATATATATATGTACGTATGTATGTATGTATGTATAAAAATTTATAATGCGAAGATATGTCCGTGTTCTTCTAGCTGGCCGAGCGCCGAGCACACACGTACACGGCTTTTTTCTCATGTGCGTGATGTAGCGCGCACACGAGTAAAAAGCCATGTACGTGTGCGCTCAGCTAGCTAGAAGAGCGCAGACATATCTTCCGTCTCCTTCTCTTTCTCTCCCGCTACGGCTGACACGCTTGGCGATCGAGATTCGAGAACTATTATTTCTTACAAGGAGATGGTCAAGCTTCCCACCTGAGATTTAGCTAAATTTCAGTATGTTGTTACATACTGATACCTCTCCTACTAATATAAAATATGGTACAATAACTCGTACCATTATTTTGCAAGAAATAATTGTAAAGTCAGTTATGTACGTAATCTACCGATTCGGTAAATCTGCTTTTCAAGCAATGAGCGTGGTCGTGTTAGTAAGTCGAGCGGCTAGAACGCTGGAGATCATGAGTTCAAAACAATCCCTTTTTTTTCTATTTACAATTATTTCTTATAAAATAATGGTACGAGTTATTGTACCATATTTTATATTAGTAGGAGAGGTATGAGTATGTAACAACATACTGAAATTTAGCTAAATCTCAGGTGGGAAGCTTGACCATCTCCTTGTAAGAAATAATAGTTCTCGAATCTCGATCGCCAAGCGTGTCAGCCGTAGCGAGAGAAAGAGAGAAGGAGACGGAAGATATGTCTGCGCTCTTCTAGCTAGCCAAGCGCACACGTATACGGCTTTTTCCTTTCCGAGCGCGTCAGCTATAGCGAGAGAAAGAGAAGGAGACGGAAGATATGTCTGCGCTTTTCTACTATCCGAAGCTAGCCGAACGCCGAGCGCACACGTACATGGGCTTTTTCTTCGTGTGCGAAAGCGTAGCTTAGAGTTTATCGATAATGTAGAAAATCGACGGATTTAAAAACTCCGGTAAATTACCGACATTTTTAGTTCCATCTAGATGAGGGCGCTTTCCCGTCGGAGTTCGGCCGTCACTACAGCATCCCCTTAAAGGAGGGCGTTCGCGCCTAGTTGTTAGGGGGCGAGGGATTGGAGTAGGCGGCTTCTGGATAGGAAGGGGTTTAACTTTTGCAGCTAAAATACGCCGTGGGATGACCAAGGTCGTAGTGCCGCGTGATTTCAATTCTATCTTAGGTGGGTCCGGTTCCACCATCTATTTGAAATAAAACAAAAAAAATAATTGGAGATAACTGATTTATGGTAATTCGAAAACTCAAGGGTATGTTATTAAATAAGGGTAATAGCAGTATTAACAAAATTTCATGAAACATTCAAATTAAAGACACCAGTATAAAATGTTCAATAGGCATATGAAATATTCGATCGATAAACAAATAAACACATGAAATATTCGATTCAATAAAAGGGTTAACAATAATAATTGACACAGGGTAATTATAAAATATTTTATTTCTTCAGGCAGAGACAAGTTGCTAGCGCAAAAGTAAAAGAGAAAACGAGAGATACTAATAGAAATAAAATTACCGAATAAAACAAATGAACAGTTATAATAATAAAGGAAAGCTTTTGTTGGATATAGAAATACATGAATTTAAAATATTGATTTAATTATTTAGAAGATCCAATTATAGTGACTGAAAGAAATATCCGAGATAATTCCAATATTTATCATTATAAGGGAGAAAACGGAACCACGGCCCTCAACCTAGCTCTGCTAGAGTTTTTGGGATCCGCAGTCAAAGGAAAAATCAGGAAGGAAAAACAACGGCCCTCAACCTAGCTCTGCTAGAGTTTTTGGTACACGCCGATTTCCGGAAGGGTGTTAGATCCGCGGTCCTCAACCTAGCTCTGCTAGAGTTTATTGGACTCGCGTCAAGAGGGGGTTAGTAGACCTTAAAGATTCAAACGGAAATGAAAATTGTTACTAGTAGTATTTTTAAAACTCTATGGAGGTATGTAAAAATTTAGTGTATAAATTCTTTTGAAAGAATCTAGCAACTTGTTTTATTCTCCTGCCACTTTTCAGCTGTAAGAAATTTTATTATTAAAAGGATTGAGGAAAGGGTGATTGTAATAATCATAAAGTAAATTCTTAAAGTAAATGAAAAGCAAATTCAAAACCTGGATGCAAAATTTCAATGATTTGAATAGTTCAAGTTAATTAATAGCAAATGAATTAATTATTGTAACAAGGTTCTGTCTTGTTTCATGAATTAAAGAGTATTTAAACTTGAAGTCAACGTAAAATATTAATAACAGTGATTTAATATAAATGGAGAATCAAAAGGTTAAAAATATAATTTGGTAGAACAATCTCTATTTCAATTAAAGTTACATAAAATATATAAGTGTACAAATTTAAAATTATTATTCAAAATTTCCATATGAATATAATTATGATTCACGTCATAGATATATAAATTTTGATACACAATAAAATATTGAAACGCACAATTAGATTAGATTAGATTTTAATAAGTTACTGAACATATATGAACATTCGAAATTTTATCTTGATTTTACGACAGAGTCAAATGTCTTTATATAAATTGAAGGTTAATCATAAAACAACAAGAAAAATAATTGAAATGTATTTTAAAGCATATAGCTATATATTTTAATGAAATTGCAGAAGCAGAGCTATCAATAGTTCAATGAATAGTTCATAGATGTTCCGTATTAGAATTCTTAATATTAAGTTACAATTGTAGAAATTGCAAAATTTCAAGCGTTCAAGTATATTTCTGATAAATTGTCACAATTGATTGAATTGACAATAAAGGAGCGTACGGCGATTCCTTGGATATGATTCCGCGGTTGTAATTTAATAAAAATAATGGATTCAAAATTCTTGACAAATAGAGGTAGCCTAGTGATATAGGCTTAAAACATAAATATGTAAAACTTCATTAATATGGTTTATATAGTTGAACACTTGAGTTACACAATATAAAAATCGAACAGACCGTTTCAATAAGATTATAACAGTTACGCTCTAATAATTCGAATTTTAAGATTCTGCGAGGATGCTAAGGGTTCAGCAATATAAGAGTAAAGCGACAAGGTAAACTTTATTATAACGACTGAAAAATTTAAGCATCCTTGATTAAATGAAAAGATAAAAATTTAGGGTATAGTTATCGTTAATAAAAGAGAAATTTATTAAAAATTCATAATTATTATTGTGAATTAAATTGTGGACATAGAGAATTACTTAAATGTGTGATACGAAATGACGGATTACCAATGATTGTTCGGCCGTAATAATCAACGAAGTATAAGCAAAATGAAGTAATGGAAGACTTACGGTGATTTATTTCACAATGGCTTTAATCGGGTTAACTACTTCCTTCTGTACTTGGAGCCTTGGATTTCTCAAAACCTCCGATCCTTCTGCCTTATGGAACTTCAGTTGACAACCACTCGCAAAAATACTCTAAGTTCCTTTTCTTCAAAATTTCGGAGCGCGTCTTCTCACCCTGAGACCTTTGATCTTTCTGTCGACCTTTTTCGCTCCTCTAGTTGCGACGGATTTTTTCGGGCCCTCGCAATTTCAACGGAGGGGGTGTACATAGAGTAGGGAGTACGCTCTTAAATGCAAAATGTAAAGGGTAGGAAATCGTGACGTACGAATCTGTGTCACGTTAGCTTGCATCAGCCTGGTGACGAACTATTAAATAAACTAAAATTGTAACCCGAGTATTTTCCTCGCCTTATCTGCTAGACGTTTAGGCGGCTGCAAATTTTAATTCAACAACTATTTCGTGGTAGCCTGGCGCGGCATAAATTGTTGAGACTCGTTACTTTGATAGAAGCGAAATAGATATTTTTCCGTCAAGGCTGTTGCAAATAGTTTCTTAATATTAACGCATATGTGTGAGAGCGACGAAAATAATAAATTTAACAAAATATAATATGTGAATAATAAAGTATTGAACAGGGGAGGTTCGATAGATTTTCATATAGTAATTGTGCATTAACAATATTATATAAGTGCGAGCGAATAAGCTTAATAAAAGAGTATAGAAGGGTTATATGTGAAAGGCAAAAATGATTAAATAAAAAGCAAGACGCTTAGAAAATCAAGCTTTTGTCTATAAGACATATGCATAAGACAGAGATAGATTAATAAGGTTAGAGTGAGTAAGTTTAATACGGAAGCAAGATTTAGTGTTCGTATGTAGTATAGGGAACATATGTGTAAAACAAGGATAGTTTAATAACTGAGTAAAATATTTGGTAAGCCAAGTTGTTCGTCCATAAGCATTGTGCTTAAGACGAAGATGGTTAAATACAGCAAGAGCGAATACGTTCAATATGAAATCCAGCTTGAAATATTTTGTAATATAAAAGTAAAAGTGGGTGTGTTAAGAGATCCGTATGTAAACAACGCGTAAAAGGGATGGATATTATGATAAAATTATACGAAATCAAATAAAGGTAATACGCGGATCATTTCTAGAGGGTATCAGTAATTAAACAAAAGAAATAATCCATTAGATGCGCCCGAGGCACATAGGAATGCAGCAGCGGTCGTGCACACAGGAACGCTCAGCTGTGCGGACATAGAGTATATATATATATATATAGAGAAAGAGTCGTACTATAAGGGTTACATGAATATTCTTTAGGAACAGTTTTCGGCAATAATTCGCGAATTAAGAAGAACTCTGGAAAGCAGAGAATTGCATTAGTTTTGGTTTAAAAGACTCTTTTGAATTATATTAAAGTTTTATGAAAAAATTAACTAATGAGAAAATAGTTATTAATATTTGGAAAATAGTGACAATTAGAGGCCTGAAAATTCTTATACATATTACCCTTATAAGCGGTTATTTATATGGATTAAAAGGTAACTTAACTGTTTATATATATTTATTAATTCATATCTAACACCGGTATAATGCAATAAATGTATGAGAATATATATTATAACCTTTTTAGTTGATTTTATATTTTATAATTTTTATTTGAGTTTATTTTATATGATATAATGTCTTAACGGTGATAATTGCAATAATTATAATAAAATTGTAATAGCAACGAAATAGCAAACGAAATTAGTCGGTGGTGGGGATAGGGTGGGGATGGTTTTCGCTAAACATTATAGGGGATATATGTTTATGCTGAATCGTGATTAAGAGGGAAGAGAGATAATTTATAATAATGTAAAATTATACATAGGTGTCTAGTAACACAGAAATTATGTTTTATAATAAAATAATAATTAAATGTAGGATAATGTATAGATGTTCGACAACGAGTATGCAAGATTAGTTATTTATATGTGATTTAATATTTTATAATTTATTCGGGTTAGTTTTACATGATATAATGATTTAATAGTGGATTGATAAATGTTATAACGGGGAATTATAGCGGAAGTATTAGCATTAGTGAAGCGAAGCAAACATAAGTAATAAAGAATTATTAATTAGTTATTGTAAGAAGCACATTTCTTAGTCGCTTCTCTAGATAATTAAGTAAATCTAAAATAACTTATTCGTTCAACAGAAGCGACGTTAGATTACTTATGATATAAAATAACGAATTATATATTCAAATCGAAATAGAGTATTATGAAATAGCCTTATAATATTTCGGCGATAGTAATGGTTACGCAACGAGTTATGACGCTACCAACTCTTGTTTTTAATAGTTTTGCGTTTTATAATTTTTATTTGATTTTTATATTTTTAATCAACTCACTATGTGATAAAATATAAGCGAATATAAAATTATATTTTATAATGAAGCAATGATTAAATATAGTGTAACATATAAATAATTTAGAAGATATTAATATAATTCGATGATAAATATGCAAGATTTATTTTTATATTTGATTTTAATTTTATAGTTTTTATTGGGTTTCCTTACCTTTTCTTAATCACTTATTAAAGATGATTATTCGAGTGCATTGCCCGCATCATGACAATATATATATGCGTATTGTGTCTTATTGTAAATATAGTATATGGTATTAATTAAAGTTATAGTGATTGGTATGCTGTGCCAATAACAAAAATATATATATAATGAGACTCCCTATGCATGGAAGTCGCGGCATATACTGGGTGAGACATTAGTAGTGAATTTAATTGATATAATTAGATTTTACGTTTTTTAGATTTTACGTTTTTCTTCCTTTTTATTTCGTTTTCTAATTTTTCCATCTTTCCAATAGCAACGTCTTGTTGCATATTAGATATATATATAACAAGAGTATAAGGAAATAGCAATTTATAGAAAAATATATTAATAATAGAAATAATGTAATAAAATGTAATTAATAATAAAATAGTACAATAAAGTGGTAAGTATTATAGAAAATAATGATTTTAATACTGGAGTATATATATATCTATGTATAGTAGTGGAAAAAAGGGAAGAGATAATTCGCAATAACGTAAGATTGTGAATAAGTATCTAGTAACGCAAAAATTATAAGATAAGAGAGTTTTTAGAATTTTAAAAATTGGCGGGACGTCACACCGGTATTCATAGTCGGATCTTATAATTAAGATCATCTTAAGTTTATCTTCAGATACTCCGTAGCCAAACTGATAAACTGATTCGTACAGCATCTAAAGATAAACTTAAGACAATCTTAAATATAAGACCCAACTATGAATACCGGCCATATATATTTTTTCACTCTAACTTATTGCAGTAGTTCAGCAGTGCAGCTGAAAAGAACAGACCCTTTTATACGTCTGTACCATAGATATATTACATATAGATAGAGCTTTGTAAATCTTACTGCGTGCCAAGATAAAATTATCTTTTCCTCCCTCGCGCATGTGCAATCGCGCATTTATCTTCTGTTTATCCATGACAGCCAAGGATATAACCTAATTTTATGTAAAACGATGCGCGTCCGCCGAGATAAATATACGAATGCGCATGCGCGAGGGAGGAAAAGATAATTTTATCTTGGCACGTGTTGCACTATAGCAAAAATGGTACAAAGCTCTATCTATATGTAATATATCTATGGTCTGTACCCACGGACTAAGGAATAGAGGGACCGAGTCTAAAGTCCTAGTTTAGGCGAGAGGGGATGGTAACTCAAGCGTGCGGGGGGGACTGCTTTCCGCCATATTGATGTAGCGATTCTCACACAGAGATCCTGTGTCTGTGACATGGTTACACTCGTGTAGTGGTGCCACGAGACATAACGAGTGACAAGCGTAAAGAGGTTAGGCGGTGATTTTATGTTTTATTATTGTTGTTATTGTTGTTATTGTTGTTATTGTTGTTTATTGTTGAAAAGAGAAATTATTTTACATCTAACAAGAGAATAAAATATATTAATTAGTTCCAATTCTTATTTCTTAATTCACGCATTAATTTATTCTATTCTTTTTATTTTTAAAATAAATAATTCCAATTTCTTATTTATAATATTTAATAATTATTCCTATTTCTATTTTGTTTATTGTGCGCAGGATCTGACTTTCATTTCTCACACGTACGCAAATAGTGAGTTCTATGTGTGGTGATTACTAAACGAATATGGCGGCCCCCCCCCCCCGCCGCAAACGTGCCCCACCGGTACAGCTTGTGCTCCGTCCCTCTATTCCTTAGTCCGTGTCTGTACCGTAATGTTTGGACCGAGATCGACACTCTTCTAGCAATATAGGAGTATTACATATATGGTAGCGATAGCGTTTAATAGTGTTTGCCAGCTCTGTGAACAGTGCAATAGTGAAGCGGAATAGTATTGAAGTCTTTTTTTAACTGTATATATTATTTACTGTATATTAGACGTAAAATGTAATTTTTTTAAACAAAAATTATTAATATTAATAAATCATACCTGAAATAAGCTTTAAATTCTTCTTTAGTTAAATTTGGTATTATATGTGACATACATATGTGTAATTTGAAATTCTTGGAACATGTCTTCTTAAATTTAAACAATCGGTAATTCTTCAGAATCACTACATCAGCACAAAACTCAATAAAATTGGGCTCAATCGACGCGTTTTTGCACAAAACTAAAGAATCTGGCTGATAAAAGTGTCGCTCTGCTCTGCGAAGCGAGATATTAATTATTAAAGTTCACGACTCGATAGGTTAAGAAACCTGTCATATCGACGATGTACAGATTGTCTGAGCATGCGCAGTGACGTAACGCAGGTCAGCTGAGCATGCCAGCGTCATAAAGTGCGCGAAATTGAAAATGGATACAAGTTAAGTCAAATGCGTGGAGGGTCCAGGGGACGAAGCCCCCTGGTCAGGGGTCCAGGGAGCGAAGCCCTCCCCGATGCGGAGCCGCTTCCCAGGGGGAGCATCCGGGTCGGAGGGGCCAGGATCAAGGTCGGTAAGACTATACGATACTTGGGGCTAACCTTGGATAGTAGGTGGTGCTTCGGTGCCCACTTCAGACGGGTGCTTCCGAAGGCAGAGGGGATGGCGGCGGCTCTGTCGAGAATTATGCCAAATTTGAGGGGACCGAGTGGGCGGCGGAGGCGTCTTTACGCCGAGGTCGTCCACTCGGTTATAATGTACGGGGCCCCGGTGTGGGCTGAGGCGATGACTAAGGACAGGTTCATTAGAGATAGAGTGGCAAGGGTGCAAAGGACGCTCTCGTTGAGAGTCATATCGGCGTACCGCACCGTCTCGCACAGGGCCGCGGCCATCCTGTCTGGAATACCCCCCGCGGATTTGATGGCGTGGAGGCACAGGAGGATTTATATGCGGATTCGCGAAATAAAGGAGGGAGGCCTGCAACCGATCACGGATCGGGTAAGGAACGTGATCAAGGCGAGGGAGAAGACGCGTGAGATAATGGAATGGAAGGTGCGTATACAAAGGGCGGATCAACAGGGCCCAGGAGCCAGAGTCGCATTGGCTCTGGCCCCAAGACTAACGGCCTGGCTTAGTCGAGGGGGAGGGAATCTCACTTTCAGGACCACGCAGGTGGTGACGGGGCACGGGGTTTTTAATCATTTTCTTCACAGGATTGGCAGGGCCGCCTCCCCCGGCTGCTCGCATTGCGAGGGGCCGGAGGACACGGCTCAGCACACCCTGGCAGAGTGCCCAGCGTGGGCTGAGCAGAGAGAAGGACTGGTGGATGCGATAGGCCCGAATCTTTGGGACCTCTTATGGGAGCGGCGATTGCCTCGCGGGCGAGATGGGCTGCGTTCGTTGGCTTTTGCGAGGTGGTCATGCGTGAGAAAGAGGAGGCCGAGAGGGAGAGACAGCGTGTACCGCAGTCACCTCCCGCGGACCCTCCTCGCCCAAACTAGGTAAGAACTAATAGAGAGGGGAGTACATATGAATACGTATGTGTACGTCATGCGCGCATGCGTGCGCCGGTGGTTCTGGCATTGTAGTGCAACTGCGCTGCAATGTGGTGGACGATACCGAACGCGCACGGGGGTGTGTGCATGTGTGTATATATGTATATAATTGTAAATAGGCTGAAATAGAGATAGTGTGTGCATGTAAATTTGTACAGACAAACTCTTAGGTACGTAGTTAGGTTTTTAGAAACATAGAGAATACCCCGAATGGACAGAGGAGTATAAAACTCCAACTGAGGGCGGGGGTCGCCGACGCATACGATAGTTTACCGGGCCCCTCGCCGTACTCTTTGGCAGGATAAATGCCTGAGGAGGGGTTTTTAGTGGGTAGGCGATCATGGTAGTATCCTTGCGATGTACCAGTGATCGAATCCCACACTACCCGGGTGTACGGGCACCCGGGTGTCTTTCTGCCTTGTGCCGGGGACCAAGGGATCTTAGACCCTCTGGTCGCCGAATCAAGAGCAGTGCACAGAAGATTTTCCCCTCCTCCGCAAAAAAAAAAAAAAAAAAAAAGGGAGCGAAGCCCCCCGGTTGGGGGGTTGAGGGGGCAAAGCCCCACTACTTATCACAAAACGACTTCTGTTACTTTAAAAAATTTATGTTGTATGTATGATTGTTTGAATTTGCTCAAGTTGTTTACAATAAAAGAGAATTAATAGATTTTTTAATTAAGCATGGCGTATTAACAAATACGATTAAGTGTAGTCAGTGCGGTAACAATATAAATATTAATAAAGATACGTTAACATATCGATGTGGAAAATGGTATTACAATAAAGAATAAACATAAGAAACGTGTCTTCAAGTCTTGCAAGTTTTATAAAAGTATAAAACTAATGAATATATATATATATACATAAAATTCATGTCTTTAAGATCTACTTGTACTTGGTCCCTCGGATGATATTGACTGATCTTGAGTTTTTTCGTACACACACCGAAGAGGGGGTGCAAATTTTTTAGGCTCGTTTTCTTCACTGAATGCAGCCATCTTATGGCTGGTTTATGCTTCAGTCTTAATCTTAATCTTAAGAGTTGATAACGTAGAATGCCATAGGGGCGTTTATGGAAAAGTTTTTAGGGAAGTATAAACGCCCCTATGGCATTCTACGTTATCAACTCTTAAGATTAAGATTAAGACCGAAGCATAAACCAGCCATTAGTCATCTCTGTCCAAAATCGCTGTATCGCTGTATAGTGTATGTGACGCGAAATATAGATTTTCAGTACTAGCAGTGAATATTGGAACGCAGCCAATAGGAGGCGAAAGCGAACAGCGTTTTAACACTGCTTTGTTTAAAGGTGCAATTTCACGCAGCGAGTAAAAGCTGGCGTTTTACCCCCTCTCCACCGCTACGCAAGGCAGCGATAAAAAGCTATTCGCTTTCGCCTCTTCCCTTTTCATGGAGCGAAGAAAAGCTAGCGTTTATCCCCACTCCACCGTAAAGGTGCAATTTCACGCAGCGAGTAAAAGCTGGCGTTTTACCCCCACTCCATCAATTTTCGACAGAGATGACTAAGATGGCTGCATTCAGCGAAAAGACGCTGAAAGTTCGATTCGTCGAACTTTCAGCGTCTTTTCGCTGAATGCAGCCATCTTAGTCATCTCTGTCGAAAATTGATGGAGTGGGGGTAAAACGCCAGCTTTTACTCGCTGCGTGAAATTGCACCTTTACGGTGGAGTGGGGATAAACGCTAGCTTTTCTTCGCTCCATGAAAAGGTAAGAGGCGAAAGCGAACAGCGTTTTAACCACAGATATTTATAGTATAGATGTATATAGTATAGATATAGTATAGATATCTGTGGTTTTAACGCTGCTTTGCTTTGTGGTAGAGTGGGGATAAACGCTAGCTTTTCTTCGCTCGCATGAAATTGTACCTTTAAAGATGGCTTCTAATCTTAACACCCTTTTTAAAGCATACGCCATCCAATGATAATAGAGATCAGTGATCTAGGTATACTATGTCTATGATAATACTAGAAATACTATAGCATACGTGACATGTACTATAACAACTTTTAGTGTATAGTTATCCAGGTGGGGAATCTAAACGCAACCCAAAGTATCGCAATTATCCGCCATTTTGGCTCCAACACGCGGCTCATTCAACTTATATATTTATACAGATATATTTTGTGAACAAAAAGAAAAACCGTAAATTATATATTTTTATGCTTTTTATTACTTACGTATACTTTCATAGCAATGCTTCTACTATTGTTAGCATTTTTTATAACATTAATAGTTTCGTTTTTTAGGGAAAAGTGAAATCATATAATAAACGTTTTTATAAGTTTATAAATAATGTTGTGGCACGATGGAATAAAGATTGTAGAACAATTTGTCGCTTCAATTACTTATTTTAGCAGCACGTGAAATTGCACTTTTAGAATCATCTGGAAGATAATATCGATCACACGATTTCATATGACTTCATGGTTGATGGCATTCCTGTATGGGAGAATTTAAAATAAAAAAAGACTTTTTTAGCGCATGAGCGTCTAAGGTGAACGCAGGCTAAGAGAGAGATGTTTCGGACACAGCCAAGCTTGTATTACCAATCCATATGTATAAGGTCTATGCTTTTTAACAACACTGCGACTGCCCTAGAGCAATTTCTAATATCACCGCCTCATGCCTCATGTAAACTCATGCTGCTGGATTTTCTATGCCTGAACCTTGATGTTTTTGTCGATACTTGATGTTTTTCAGTGATGGGACACGTCGCGTCGGATCGTATGATGCAGCAGGTGCCGACGCCTGGTCGCGGGACAACGTGGCGTCCACTCGACACGTTCCAGGGTGACGTACATTGCGAGTATGCGGTGATCGTGCTAAATCGTCCTATATGCTGGAAGCATAATGTATTACTTCAATTCTGGCAGAAAGGTATGTCAATTGAATATTGCATATCTTGCAATTCCTTGTTTTTGTGATTGTTAAAGAACTGGAAGCAATTTACATTGTTAATTTAGATTCTTTATGTAAACAGCTCGAATCACTGTCACTGTGGATGGTGGAACGCAAAGGTGGCTGAAGTATCTAGAAGAACATGGGATAGACTTATTAAATGGCAAGCACAAGGGATATGTACCAGATCTTATCACAGGGGATATGGACAGTTGTCCACTATCTGTGATCGAGAAATTGCGAAATATAGGATCCATCATTGTCGAGACACCTGACCAGAATCACACAGATTATACCAAAGCCTTGTTACAAGTTGCACACTATGCTAGAACGCATAACATAAATGTAATCTTTCAGATTTTAATTTTCTTTGAATTTGAATGCTGTATATGTTGATGAAATGAACGATATTTTTAGCAGTTAGGTGAAATATACGTGCTTACAGAAACGTCGGGCAGATTTGACCATATTATCGGCAATGTCAATACCTTATACAAAAGTGACAAGCTTGTGGGAAATATACAGGTAGAGTTTTTATTAGATTCGCAATTACGAATCCATACTCCATATTATTCTGATCGAGATCATTTCCATAGGTGATACAAGTCGCAAGCAATTCTTTAACATGGATATTAAAACCTGGTTTGCACAATATACATGTACCAGAGATCTTGGTACAACAGAAATCTTGGTGTGGTCTATTACCATTTGGTTGTCCCGTTAATTGTATATCAACAACTGGCTTGAAATGGAATTTAAGTATGTTTTTCTCATTTTTTTTCATTTTGAAATACATAAATAGTCATGCCAATATGTTATATTTGAGTAATCTTTTTAATTTTCTTATGTTTCAGATTATATATCTTATACTTTTCTTATGTTTCAGATAACACAACTATGCAATTCGGTGGTTTGATAAGTACTTCAAATACATATGAAGATTGCAAGGTGACTGTGAATACAGATACGTTAGTAATTTGGACTATGGGTATAGAGCCTCTTAAGGATAACATACATGATGAAATGTCATAACATTAAGTAATAATGCAATTAAATAATAATGCAGATAGATACAAATTATCAGATGGCTTTAAATCATGTGCTAAATATTAGTTATGTGTAAGGTATTTAAGATATTTTTTATTTGAGGAGGGAGTAAAAAGATCTGCATCAGAGATGAAAACAATTTTAATTCAGTTTTGAATTTTTTGGCTATTTTGACATTGGTACTATTGCGGGATCTTTATTTATTACAATAATATGCGATAATAATATCTTTTTTTACTCGCTGTATGACGAGTCTTATTCGAAAAATAGAGTTTTTTATTTAATACAATATAATATTTTATAAAAAATTTTAAAAAGTTATTGAAATATAAATTATGTGCAGGATTATGTGAGTGAGATACACATTGTATTTGTAGCAACTCTAATTTGTTTTATATACAATTCAAGTGTTTCCAGATTTATTAATGCTGCTGCTTAGCGGTATCAACCATGATATCAGGTATTAATTCTTAAATATAGGTACAATATGTTGTTAATATTGCTACGGGATGCAATGAAATAAATCTTGCAGTAGCTATACCGTTATGTACTTGTATGCATTCCAAAGGATACGAGTTATTAGTTGAAAAGAGCACAAAATGTAATTTATAATGTTGAGTTCCTATTTTGTTTGCACGTACAAAACTGAAGTCACGATATCACATGACATTTTAATACATATGTGTGAATGTATATATGTATATATGTATCGATCCCGAAACAGATTACAGTTTTATATAAACTTATATTCTTTCATTCACTCACTTTTAATTAAGTATTTAATTAAGTATCGTCTTTCAAACTGAGCATATATAAGGGATAAGAGTTGAAATCAAATCTGAGATATGCTAACTATTAATTACTCTATATAAATAACTTAATAATTATTATATATTGTAAAAATATATATGATTTAAACTAGAATTTGTTAATATAGATATATAAAAATATAAATCTACATAAATATCTGATTTAAAAATGTTCACTCTTATTTGTGATTTTTGATTCTTAATATCGCTACTGATTTATTTTGTAATGAAAAGCATTATTTATCTACAGGCAACACAGAAGTCTAAGAAATACAAAAAAAAATTTTTTTTAGACATTTAGATTTCTGTATTGTTTGGATAACTATGAAATATTTCTTACATATTACACAATTTGTAGATCTTTAATAGATCTGTTGATTAGAACATAACATAAGAAGTATAAAACTCGAATATGTCTCGTTAAATCTTTCTCGAATATTTCTAGGTAACACGAAATGTGTTTATCGCAAATATTTGGCACAGCAAAAGTGTCGAGTCGAAATAGTTCTGGGCAGTACCTACCACTTTACAGTCGCCCGCACTCGTTCGCTGTAATACTTGAATCGCATGTACTGGTATAACGTCGGTTCGCTACCGCTACTATCCTAGCTATAGAATCGGAGCGTGTACTTCCTCGATGATCAGCTGTCGCGAATATTTACATTCGTCAGCCGAGTGTCGGCTTGTGGTGGGGTCGTAGCCACCGTCCAGTTTCTTTCGGCCCGTCGCGTCGTACGGTTCACATAATTCACGAGTGCTTATCGTGCCTTATCGTCGCGCTAGTATTGAACAAATGCTAGCGCACACCTTTCTGTGCTTTTCAGGATCGGGTAAGCTTGTAACACTCCTACAACACGATAGAGAATCGCAACGGGCATGGGGTATCAAAATATCTTGAAAATATTTGTTTAACGAGTATTTTACAGCGAGTAAAATATTATTATACAATTAGTATACTAATATGCTGTTTAAAAGGAAGATCTACGGCAGAATGATTTGGCATTTCGAGATTATCATGACATCCTATGATAATAAGTTTATATTAGAGTTATAATATTATTATACTGCTTTAATTTTTATTGTTATATCGTTTGAAAATTTTTGTACTTTGTACTTTGTTATATATTAACTTTGTATGCATGTGTCCTTAAATGAGTTTGCTCTGAAGATTATGAATCGAGTATAACAAATAATGTGTTTAATGTTCAAGTAAAGAGATTGTTGTCTTTGGTTGATACCATTAAATTTTATCGCCGTTATTACTGAAAGTTAAAATCATTATTTAATATAAGAAATTCCCGTGTATTTCATGCAGAAAGAAATGCAGTAAATCACAAAATTAAAAAGGAAGATATTATCATACGCAAAATAAGACATTAAAGCAACTGGGATCTATTTTTGTTACTCGTCTTTTAATGTTGACAGCTGTGACACATCTTTGGATGTTCTTGCATTTACGATCAAAATATGTTTTCTTCCTTTCTGTAGAACTACGTAGATGATAAAAGAATCTTTTTAGACTTATGTAACAATATTTTCACAAATTTTTTCGTAAAACTGCACTTTTGTATATTTTATCGTGAAAAATCTACTCAAGGGGAACAGAAAGAGAGAACGTTAAATTGACATTATTTGGATTTTTCTATTCTGTTCTCTTAAGTACTTATTGATTGAAACGATCCTACAACAATAACAATAATATTTATACAACTTTCCAAAAGAATTGACATACAAGAATTGACACTTGAATAAGTGCGAAGTCATGAGTGATCGAAAAACTTCCAAAACAACCGGAGTGATGGAAATCCGTGATAATGTACAGAAATTGCAGTTTACAATGCTTCTCTCAAGCTTCAAATAATCAGCTAATCTATTAACTGCTCGGATTTCCGTCTTGTGCTTCTTGTGTGACAAGGAACACACTTTTTGACATCAACTCGAGAACCAATCGCGCTTGGCTCCGAGTTGCCGCGGCTCGAGCAACCGAAATGGTGTCAGACACTGGGTGTAAATAACCTTATGAACGTAAGAATAGACATACGAGACGAGTCGGGTTTATGCATCTCTTGTGTTTTGCGTCTGGCAGAACTCACGGTAGTCGCGCGACGGAATTCTGATTTCAAACCGATAAGTCTCGGACTCGCCGAGCACTTTGGTTCCCAAATAACAAGTGCAGCAGTTCTCTCTCTCTCTCTCTCTCTCTCTCTCTCTCTCTCTCTCTCTCTCTCTTTTAAATGAAACAATTGAGTTTGAACGAAAAAATTTGATATTGTAATGATTTCGATTTATGGGCCGTAAAACTTGTGCAGTTGTAAACTCGAGTCTGTTGTACCAGGGTTTGCTATTGAATTTCGCGCAAATATGGATCTTAACTTGTGCAATACGGCACAACGATACCGCCCTCGATCTTATTTTCGTATTCAGCTGGTGGCGTTAATCGAGATGTGGTTCGTAGACAAGCCATCTCGTGTGAACCAAGTTAAATAACGAAACGTCTTTGATTACTCAGAGGCTTTAATTAAGTTTCAGAACGAAACTCTCTTGAGTTTAGAACACTCAAATTAGCAATTTTCCAGCAGTCAATATCAGATTTTATCAGATCATAAATGACACCGTTGATACCGTTGATGTCTTATGTCTAACGTAAAATTAATGTGGTAGGCTGATTTCGTATTTCTCTATTTGGAGACGAATCTAAGAGATATTAGATCGCACTTGGTAACAATCACATTGTTATTGAAATGTACACTGAGAACCCTATGTTTCTTTTCAATTCTGTGATTTGAATTTTCAGAAACAGAAAGCGGAGATTCATGTTAATTAATAATTTTATTTTAATACATTATTAGCATATCGTTATATTGTTTTGATACTGCTAAATTGATACGATAATATACTATTTATCTATACTATATTTATATATAATACGTATATATAATATACTATACTATATTTATATATAATATATTATCGTATCAATTTAGTAGTATCGACCGCAAAAACTATTTGCGATAACATCAACAACTCTTATTAAAACGTCGGGGGTATAATACGTATCCTTTCGGTCAGCTTCGAGGAATAGTGGCTCGCAATGTTACTCGTGGAGAACATAGTATATTTTCCACCACAGAGAGCCCGAGAAGTGGGAGCATACGTAAAAACATATATCTTGTATAAATAAACGTGATGTACACGTACGGGACTGGCAGACAACGAGCTCGTTCTACGGCCGGTTGGCGAAATATTATGTATAGTATAATATAAATATACCAAGTATTATACCTGTAGGGTACATACTTACATCTACGTCGAGTCTATTCGCGAGATTGTTGCCGTCATTGGAAGTCATTGAAAAACTCCTTCATCTTCGCTCGACTAAGCCAGTCGCTTTATACACGAGTTGGATATAAATAAAGCGTCCAGTATCGATTTTCCATGTCGAAGGGTAACAGAAAGGTCGCAGGAATTATATATAATCAATATTGATTACGTATTCAATCACTTTAGTACACGCACTGTATTTATCAGTATTAACTCATTAAAGCGTCGATTATGAACTGAAATTACGATTTACGCGAAGATGCACAGAATATTTTGAGAAAGGTGATATAGTGATTAATTTGGAATTAATTTTTCTTTTAAAAAACAGCATTACTTCTACTTCTTAACATTAAATACTTTCACAACTAATTCTTAATTAATCACATAAATTTGTTAATGTTTATATGAAATTAAGGTTTTTGACCTCTTGCCGTGGCTACCCTTGCTTGATGACGTCAGAAGCGAGAAATCATATGCAAAAGTCTTGAAATACGTCGAAATAAAAATATATATCCGTAAAATGATACATGTGTCTGCAAAATTGTTGTAAAATTGTTGTAAAATTAACGTAACAAGAATCGTGAGAAAAGATAGTTTAAAAGCTAAGTTGCATATCATACTAATTTTACTATTTATTGATTTTCACAGCAACGGAAGAATCACTTTTATCAATTCAAGGCTTAGTACCAGAAAAACGATTTCCAATTCTCGTGACTCAAAAGCTACCTGTTCACTAATATTTTCGTCGTGAAAACGACTCCAAATTGATCAAAGAATCTGTGGATTAAAGTTCTCTTTCCCCCTGACAGATCTGGGACACCCTGTATTACGCAGTTTTCTGCACAACTGTGAAGTGTGGTAATTGAACGATAGATTCCGTCTCGTACATATACAGTATATATAATTCTGTCAAGAATAAAAGTTCAATGCCTCTGTCGGCTGTTCATATTCTATTTTGTTCAGCTTTAGCTTTATCCTTCTCCTTTGGCCCACTTTATTCGCTTTCTCTCGATACTTGAACTTAAGAGTGTTTTGGCGCTAACAGAACTAATATTGACCTGAAAATTTAATAGATTGTTTCTATTTATTATCTAAACTCGTATACAAAACCTGAAGCAGATTCCCTAATTGGTTCACGAGTTATTCAACTTTTAATTTTGCATGAGTTCTTATGGAGTAGCCGCAGTATTCTCATTTATATAAAGAAAATTATAAAGAAACATTACCTAAGTAGAACAGAAAGTCAAAATAAGGTCAATTCGATATTATATTGATCAATTTACATCATGTTTTGGTCAATATGACGTCAAATTGACATTATTTTTAGCTTTCTGTTTTACTTGGGGATTGACAATATTTTGAAACTTTGTTTATGAGTCAATTGAATATTTAACGGTGTTTCTAAAAAAGATATCGATTCACTAATTTATTCTCGAGTTATTAACGAAAAATGATGCAAAATTTCGAAAATATGCTACGATATACTCTTGAAAATATGTTAATTATATTTTTTTCATATTTGTATTTTACATATATGTATTTTAAGTTAGATTCGGTGTCTGGTTTGCATTAAATATTATTAATATACGAAAGACTTTTTCGTTTTTTGTAGTTGGTATCAGGCCTAAAAGTTTTTTGCTGACAATCACAAAATTTGCAAAACGTACATATATTCAATGCCAGATGTTATATTAACCATAATAGTATTATTTAAGTGCTTTACACGGATAAGAGTATATATAGTGCGTATCTTAAATTAAGAAAGTATAGAATTTCATCAATTTCAAATTGAAGTAACTTTTGTTTTTTTTGGAGGGGGGAGCTGTACAGCCAGAACATTCTTATAGTCGAAGAAAGAAAAAAATTTATCTTTCCAATTTCAATTTTTTGTTTTTTATATTTTTATTTCTGAGAATCGATTTATCTGATAAGTATATAGAGGAGAAGAAAGAAGTAAATTCTCATCTGAATTTGTTCGCGTAAATTGGATGTCATTAATCAGTCAATTATCAAATGCTACAGTAATCAGCCAAATTAATAAAATCCCAAATTAAATTACCTCAGATTTTAATTTTCTTCGACGTCTGGCCAATTTTATTAATTATATTAACACGACGTTTTGACTTCAGATTTGAGTCTTTGCCAAGTATACAGAGCTTTACATGTAACTATGCAGATGGAAAACGCACACTAATATCTGTCTCGTTGACATTGCGCTCAACTTCATCAATCTATTATAGAAGCTAGTTATAATCGAGGAACATTAATAACGGATAGAAACATGTACAATAAAATCAAATTATAAAACTCACATATTTTGTGCATCGTAAAATAAGACTCCGTCAAAATTAATTAGTAAAAACAGCGACATTACTTCGTGTAGGATACGTCACACTTTTAAGACATTTAGCAAGTAACTGTTATAAATACGTAACCAATAACAGAAACCAATGTCTCAAGAAACAAGAATAAAATAATAAATAATAAATATATGTCGTGTATCGAAAAATAAAATCATATAATACAGAAGCAGACAAAAGATAATAACAGACAGAAAGATAAGATATTCTGAATATTAAAAATGATGCACGGAAACTAAATAACGTCTCAATAATCTTATCATATACTGCTGTTTCAGTGTTACTCTGCAAATTTATAGTATCACGATATTTCTTTATATAAAAAGCATTTCAGCAATCTCTCTCTTTTTGGTGTTCAGTTCTTTATGTAAAAATGTTCCGATTTTTTTCCAATCAAAATCATGTGAATATAAGATACTATGCTTACTAACAACAGAGAGACAGCCACTATGCCTTTTTATATCATTACAATGCACTCACATGTGTTTGAAGATGTCTCTTTGTCTGACCAATATATGAAGCTTCACACTGAGTACAATTCAATTTATAGACTATTTCGGTTTGTTATTAAAATTAGCCCCAGTCCGTCTTTTCATTTTCTGATAATACTATTAAGTTTTTTGAGGACTGAAAATACCACGTTAATATCAAAATTTTTAAATTTTCTATTTAAATTGACCACACGAGTCGAAAAAAATGGAAAAATCTGGTTTATTATTACTCACTGGCGAAGAAAAGTTTTTGAAGTTGTTAAATTACCTCATTAGTTTTTACGATAAATATAATAAATATATACAAATATGTACAAACAATATAGAATATAATAGAATAAAAATACGAGTGTATAATAAATAGACGGATAAATGCTCATTTTTTAAAGCTTTCCCTTGTCATTATTATTATTCAGTTCCATTTACAAAATAATAATGCTTTATTTACAACGAAATAACTTGTGCGAGAACTGTGCTGTTTTATCTAAAATTGATGTTTTCGAAGAAGTCGTTAGGAGATTCTTGTGTATGTATGTGTACACGTGCCTCGTCCATTTTGTAACTAAGCGATTATATACATGGTGGACGTAAGGTTTATTTAAAATTGTCAATCGTTTGGTTCACGTTATCGTGAAGCTTGTACGTATAATCTTGTCTATTTAGGAAGTCCGTGTAATCATTTTTAGATCATAAACGCGCCGTTTATAATATTGATTTGTATTCAAATCAAAACATGGAGCTCCTTAATTAACCTAAATTAGTGTCAAAGCCTTGTTTTGCTTTACTTTGACAGGATTAATTTCAGACCACTAAAATTTGAAAATCCTCAAAATTTAGAAAATAATTTCATAGAGAAATTATCGTTATTATACATAAAGAAAAGATTTTCAATGATTGATTATTTAAGAACAACTTAAATCTCGACGTTTTTGTTGGTAAATAATATCATGCTCAAAGGAAAAAGGCTAATTTAGCTTTTTTTAAGGTTCTAAAATTTTGAAAGAGATATTGATCTGTGTATTGTAAACCACAAAATCAACACATAAATGTGCAATTTATTTAAAGAGAGACATATCAAGAGCTTGTTACAAAGTGTACAAAGTTATCCTTGTTATTAACAAAATTTACAAAATACTTTGTGACTATTTCAGCAACTTACTTCACTAATAAATCCCGATTTTTATAATTTTCTCCGGACCTGGTGGGCAAATACTGGGTTTTTGTTTCCAAATGATTCCACAAATAGTTTCCAATGATTAATTTAGATTTCCGTCGTTAAATAAAAAATGATCGAGTTTTTTGACATTCTCCTTTAGCCGAAGACTCGAAGTATTTTTTACATATTTCGTATGTAACTCGCGGACCGCCGCGAAGGAAAGACGTTGCAACGATTTTGCCGGAGCAAGCAGATGGTCTCCGGTGCTTATTAGGGTCACTCAGTGACTGATTGGTCTCCAAGGTTTCTGCTGCTTAGATATTTTAAATGTGTATTCGGTCTTTCGCCAATCGCTAACGCGGTCGCTTAATTTGATATGCGGCGAACGACGTGTCCGAGAGCGAGAGGCCACGTTATTCAGTGTATAACTAAATCTTTCTGAAGAAAGGTCTGGTGATCAACAACAATAAATGATTGTCATTCGTGCAGATTGCGAACTTTACGACCATAAATTCTGCGAGAAAGAATTAAGAATTCTAAAACGTTTATGTTGTTACGCAAAATAGATTTATTCTAAAACCGTTGGGGACATTCTTTTATATGTAGATCTCTCTATAGATCTTAATGATAGATAATGAATAAAGAATAGATAGAATGATAGAAAATAATAATTGAAAATAATTGATGAAAAAAATTGGTGGAATCGATCTGAAATTAAGAGTTATTCAAAGTTTAACTAATTTCTTCGTTGCTGTTATCAAGAGTTACAATGAGAACTTATGCTGTTGAAATACTTTAATGTAGCATTCGTCAAATTTAATTGTACAGAAATTGTATAAAAATGAAATTTAAATATAAGATGTAACAAATTATTTAATTTATATAAACTTTTTTCGATCTATATAAACAACATTTTAAATTATCTTGTATGGCATATTAGTAAGTTTTTATTATTAAGATTTTGTTAAGTTTTGTTAAGTATATTCTTTTTTAGCATAAAGACATTATTATTTTTTATTGTATCGTGTATGTTTTTATTGGATCGTATACCGATAATGCAAAAAATTGCGAATTACCGACTAGTTTATAGTAGTTCATATTCAAATATTATTCCTAACAGTTACAGTAATGTTGCTCGATCTGTTACGCAATACATATAGAATTATGTAGTGCCAATATCAATTTGTTGAAACCATTTATTAAACGTGACTTGACCCTTCATTGTTGTTAACTATATATTTACTGCAATAATATATTGTATGTCATTAATTTATGTCAATTACATTGACAATACAATTATTTAAAATTGTACTACTTAAAATTAGTTAAGATAAATTTTTCTTAAATATTGAAATAATTAATCAATAGTATTTATCAATAGTATTTATCTTTACTACTACTTAAAATCGAGATTCTTAATTTTTGCAGCACTCTTCTGTTATGTCATTAAAGTTAAGTATACTAAGCTTTCCAAGGGAAGTTTTTGACATACATTTTAAGCGTTACATAACAATTTCATCGTTCAAATTAATGAACGTTAACCACAAGTAACAATATATATAATGTGTATTTACATGCGTGTCTATAACTATATAATATAACCCATAACATTGTATATGTGTTGTGTGTGCGCGCGTGTGTGTGCGTGCGTGCACGAGCGTGTGTGTGTACAGTGAAAAAAACTGATTTAATTAAACCGTTCAACTAAAGCAATAATAACGAAATTTCTTGTTATTCTAACTAATTGTTAGTCTGTCTGATAATTTTTAATCTGGACAAGGAAATTTTTGTTTATTCCAACAAAAAAATTTATTTGACAGACCGTGACAAATTGATTTAGTTGAATCAATTATTTTTTTTCAGTATATATATATATATATATATATATATATATATATCGATAAATATATATATCTATATTATACACCCACCCACACTCTCTCACACGCACGCACGCACGCACGCACGCACGCACGCACGCACGTTGATAACGATAATATTGAATTAATGTATGATAAGTAGAGTAATTTTTATTTGATATAATATAATAAAAAAAGCCTCTTGTAAAGTAAAGAGGCCTTCCAAAAATTGCATCTCGTAAATATTAATACGGATGCGGTAAAAATTTTAATATGGGTTTCAGCAACAGTACTCTCACTAAACGATCATTGAGCACTTTGCTCCCCAAAGACAAGGATAAACTTCCTTGCTTCCTTGGCTTTATATACGCTGATTGTGACATTCTACTCACGAGAAAGTATTGCCATCTTTCGGCAGACATGGCAACTAGGAAACTACAAGATATATACAAGGTGGACTTTAAATCATCATAACTCATTACTTTATCTATGTATTTTGTTAATATATCAAAAATAGAGTATAATTATATAGAAATTCTTGTCATTTTTTTGTTTCTAAAGCAACATGGCAGTTTAAATTAAAAATATGTTGATTCAACTATTTATTAATTTATGAATAATTTTATGAATGTTTAAATGTTCAAAGTGACATAGAAAGTCGTTTCAATTCTTCGAAAATTTTTCCACTCTTCAAAATCACGAGCTTCCTCTCTTTTTCCTTTCTTTCGGATTTCGATGATACTGGAATCTTTAATTATTATTTATGCAACTTATAAGTGTACACCAAGTTTAATATTTTCATTTCGTTACTGACAGTCATGAATGTATGTAACTGTTGTTAGTAAGTTCATATGTAGTCACGATAATAACGAGTTACCGTGGATAAGTTTCAATCACGAGCATGTTGTAATTTAGGTGTTGTGAAGCATACACAAATACGGCTGTCCTGTTGAAGACCTATCCGTACGAGACATTATGCAATTGTAGCAAGACCTGACACTAATACGTTTTTAATTTGCCATCATTATTATTGGTTGATAGACGCGGATATTATGAGAAAGACTTATTCGGAGTACGATTTCTGTTATACCTCCGAATATTTGGCTGAGATAACTCGATAGACTATCTTTACAAACTTTTTCTTACGACACTCAGGACTTTACTCAAAAGTGTTATATAATTAACAACATTGACGTACATAGGAATGGTGTTGGAAAATTTTATTAATTTATAAAATAATAACTTTAAAAAAAGAATCACAAATATAATTGAAAATATAAAGAATAAGAAAATATTTTTTTCTTTTTCTTCTATTTTAAGATATTTAATTAGTGATTAAGTAACATAAATTATTCCATCTGCATAGTTATATGTAATCTCTATATGTAATCTTTATACACTTGATAAGGACCCAAACCAGAGGTCGAAACGTAATGTTAACAGTGTTAACAGTTAAGAATAAAATTGGCCAGACGGGTCGAAAGAAAAATTGAAATCCATTTATTAATATTTAGTGGCAAAGAAGAGTTTTGAATTTGTTAAAATAAATTACTTACTCATGCGATTTCTGACATGAAATTGACGAGTGATTTTATTTTATACATAGCATATTCTTTATATTCATAATTGTGAGACTAAAATTATTATTGATGTATTGAACGAACCAATCATGCGAGGTAAGATTATCTGTTGTTTTTAAAATGTCATTAAACATTTTGTATTACGTACGATTCGTTCTTGCAACTGATTATTTCCATTATCAGAAATAACGAATAGTCACGCGCAACTTCAACTCATCAACGATTAATATTTTAAAAAACGAAAACATTTATTATTATATAATTATATAATTTCATAATTCGTAATATAAATAATCTTCAATGTTTAAAAAATGAAATGCAATATTCTGAGTACCAAATGAGAAAAGATTATTTGTATGGACTATAGGTGGTGATTCAATACTAATCTTGAATTTTTCAACAAATAAAAGCAATGGCGGTTCAGCAAAAGTTATTTCATTATAAAATATTCATATAATATTCATATATTTGTATGTTAATTGTACTTGTTATTGAATTAATTACTGGACGAAAGATCTACTTCGCAAAAGAGAAAAACTGTTGGAACAGTCACATGAATCTAATCTACGGATATGACATCACACATGGGGAAGACTGCGCGCGCGTACACGTAATGTAATAATGCTTCAATTTCATTGTTCCACATAATGAAAGATGTCACTGGAGATACGACAATTTGCGTAATAGTTGACCGTTAGATCGGAAGCCATCCCGTGACAACCTAGAAACAGCAGAAGGATAAATTCCGACCTTACGAGATTTTATCGTGGTTGTCGAATATAGTAAATCCTATGAAAAATTCGATATGATCTGGAAAGTGTGCCTGCGGTACGATTTGCCACACGGTACGATTTTGTGCTGCTTTTGTTATAATAATAATTGATTCGTTACATGCTGTTTAGCAAGGTGCTCTATGTGTTTCATTCATAAAAGTGCTACTAGTTTTGGTATCACACGTGCAGATTGGTGGATTATTTTAGTTATAAGATTTCAACAAGATTCAATCTTAATTAAATATTAAATATTTAGCTGATCATAATTGAAATATAATAGAAATAATTGTTTATTTATTATGGAAAAATTAATACATTTTTTAAGCGAAGTTTTGTAAAGTTAGGAAATCTGTAATTTTCACATAGTTAATTATTCATATTCAACCATTATATATAAATTACATAATTATAAATAAAATACAAATTATATATATATATATAATTTGTATTTTATTTATAATTATGTAATTTATATATATATATATATATATATATATATATATATATATACATATATATATATGTAATCTTTGTATTTATATTTACGTTATTATTTTTATTTTTTTGCGCTTATGTCATTATATTAGCACCTAGCAACAAATCACGTAGTGAAAATAGCACCAAACCTATTATCAAAAACTAATATGCTAGCAAAATATTGCGTACAGCAGCACGTAGTACGCAATATTTCAAGTTACTAGGTAATATAATTGCTCACGTGCAAAATGGCTCGCATGCGATCTAATACGAAAAATCGTACCGTGTGCTGTAGACTTAACATTCATTTTTTTATTACTTTCAATTTTACGTCGATGTCAATAATGTTGACAGCCAAGGGCCAGTTTCACAAACGTTAGTTAACTGCTAACTGGAGGTTAATCGATTTTCTGTTTCTCTTCTTAAATAATAATATAGAAAAAGACAGAATCGATTAACCTCCAGTTAGTAGTTAATCGACGTTTGTGAAACTGGCCCAAGGCGTCAACATTGTTGATAACTTTATAGAATTTCTAGAATCAATACTGGACTCGTACGTGTTAACAAAACACTGTTGTGATAGATTTCTTATTTGCTTTATTAATAAATTATAAATATTTTATATAAATTATTATATAAAATGTATAGGTATCTTTAATGCAGACAGCATGAATTTTTTAAAGAATAGATAATTTTTCAGCTATTAATTAAAGAAATGATTCTGGGGAATTTTTAGAATGCAGAAACAAATGAGATTTTATTATTAATTTTAGGCGAATCTCTCTCTCTCTCTCTCTCTCTCTCTCCACGCAAAAGTATCTCGACAAATAATGTCATTTTCTTCCCCAATTACATGAGCTCCTATCACAGAGCATCGATGTTTCCGAAGACTTTTCGAGCTGTTTTCTCATGTTGTGTAACTGTGAATAATTGCAAGACTACGATTTTGTTTCAAGAAACAAGTTCGCGCAGTGCGATTTTGCTCGCTAAGGATTGGTGTCTAAAACTATATACTACGGAGCCGTACTAGCGATAGGCAAGTAATCAGAGAGATAATATTTATATAAGTATGCCATAACAAAGGTAGCATATCACTTGCAATTTATCATTCACCTTATCTGGATGCAGTCTTCAAGGAGGGATGACAGCAGTGCGAAGTTCGTAAAAGCTTGCAAAAGTTCTCATTGTCTTGTCATTATAATAAAATTTACAACTCGTTTTCGCATTTAAATCCAATGCGAGGCAAGACAATGTGAGATACTGGCGTGTAAATGTACAGATATGATACATTTCCATAGTTCTTCTTCGTCTTCTTCTTAGTTTAGGGCTTTGCCCTGTTATATTCCACTTATGCCTCTTCGAGGCCACAATGGTAGTTCTATGAGCATTCCTCTTTTTTTTTACAATAGACAGGTTGCTAGCCTCACCTATTTTTGTCGTTGTCTTTTCTAAGAGAGTGGCGATCGAATAAAAACCGACGGTTCTTGGTCTGATTTGAACTCGGATCTTCGGTTCGATTTCCATAGTTAAACAATTATTTTTTACAGAACAATAAAGTTGAAGATGCTCACAATCATCTTCAACTTTCACAATCAGTGAAATGTTCTATGAAGTAATTATTTTGACGGGAAACTATTAACTATTTTTGAAATCAATTAAATTTCGTATTTGTATATATTTTTGCCACCATTTTGTTTGTCGTATTTTATTTTCTCAGAATTATTAGATCTATTCTATCTATCATTCTATCAATCAGTATTATCAGATTCAATAAAACCGTTTTAACAAAAATCGCTTTTTTTCACGATAGAATACTTGGTATATTCCGTGCTTTGCGCCGGATATGCGCATGTAAAATGTAGCAGAAAATTTATTGTTTCGCAGATAATGTGTAGATGACAAACATAATCGGAGTTTATTGCGTAATTCATGAGCTACGATTATGATTTATCGAATAATTCACGGTATCGCGCACAATTACGCGCAACTAATATTGATTTCTTGTTTTCTTACGTGCTTTTCTTATCTCTTGTACACGTTACAATCCGGAATTATGTGCTGTTTTCAATTTAAAACGCGTACGACATTTGTTGCGTTTGAAATAACCGTTAACAATGCGTTGAAATATTAACTACGCTCTGAAAATGAATAAAAAGTGGTAAATGGCTTCCTGTAGAAATTTCTTCACAGAACATTTTGCCGATTGCGGTCATATTAAAGTTCGTCGTTCCGTAAAAAATAATTGTTTTATTAGGGAGATGTATTGCATTCCGTTACATTATTATCGTATTGTTTTGCCTCGCATTGGATTTAAATGTGAAAGCGAATTGTAAATTTTATTACAACGATAGGACAATAAGAACTTTTGCAAGCTTTTACGAACTTCGCGCCACTGTTGTCCCTCCTTGAAAACATCTAGATAAGACGAATAATAATAAATCACAAGTGTCGTGCTACCTTTGTATGGCATACTTTTAAATGTTATCTCTCTGATTACTTGCCTATCGAAAATCATTGCGGTATGAATCGAAGATGAAAATAGTATACGAAACGAAGCTAAGATTTGTTTATAAAACATTTTAAGAAGATTATTCACAAGTTTTATATATAATTGTTATCTATATTATTCTCATGTCTCCTCTTTCTTTATTTCCCTCATGTTCATTAGATCAGCGTGATTTCTAACCGATTCTGCATGACAGTAGCTAAGAGAGTGTTGCAATCACGTGCCATATACCTGCACAATGATCCCGCAACACGTACGCATGTAAAAGCAGCTATTGTACACAAAACTGCCGACGATATATATATAAAAGAGACAGTACTCTACTACAATCCGCTCTTATCTGCTAACAAAATATCGTCACGAGTTCTGATTCCCTCTCCTTTTTTCCACAGCCTCCCCTACCTCCTTACATACCGCAAAGGTGGGATTTATTCGTTGTGCCGGATCTAGTGTTGGATTAAATCAGTCTCGAGTATTATACCTGCGTGACGAGTGGGGCTAGAGGTTTCATTACGTGGGCCTGCTTGTACGTGTTTTAACTCGCAAGTCGATTTTTAACGAGGTTTGTTCTTTTTTTCTTAGATTACAAAAAGAGAGTGTTCTCTAGTGAAATTACTTTTTCAAGAATATGATTTCGCGATTAACCCGCGAACAACGCATCCAGAAATGTATTGCATTCTTAATGTGTCAAATCGTAAGAACGTTTTATTAATCAGTCGCGTGATAACTAGGTGAATTCATTGTTGTTTCTAAAGATAGCTATTTCGTAAATATCTTTCTTTTTATTATTATTATAATCGTTATTATTTTCAGTTATTTCAGCTAGAGCACACGCACAACGAATACATTCATACGAATACGTCCATAATTAACTCATTTGCGTTTTCTTGTTTGCTTACCGTGCCTTGACGTAATTATTGACACCGTTGAAAAATCTTAATTAGTCATCTGTCGAATGAACCGAACAACAGATGTATCTGTGTTTGACGATATGCCTGAGCATACATACGTATAGCTTGAAGACGTTGTGTTTCCGTTTGTTATATTTCACCGGCACTCAATGATTTACATTTTTGGAACTTTTCTTGCTTTTCCCATTTTTAGAAATTTTCTCGTTTTGCTTCAAAGCTGCAGAGACTTGTGCGAACATTCTAATGTTGCCCAAGCGATTTAAACGTTTCGATAAAAAGATAATTGCCAGCGCTCAGAATTTAAGAATTCGACAATAGAGTACTTTTCTAATCCCCGAGAATCACACCTGAGCATTGTACGATGATATTTAAATCTAGTAATACTTATTTATTGAAATACATTTTTTTTCAAAAAACAAAACACTTTACTTTAGCATGGTTATCTAAATTATAATTTATCTGAAATATTATATCAAATTTATATGATAAATTTTTTAGGAAAGAGTAAAGTTTCAAAAAATTGCATTGGTTCGAACTACGAGGGAGCACAGAGGAAAGCTAGATCCATTTCGCGCGAACATTTCTCATGTTATCTTTCGCAGGAATTTTATCTTCGGGCTTCCCGAACGTAGAGAGGAGTTATTATCTTCGCTGGGGTTGTGCGCGCAACTAATACCGACTCGATCGCTGTATGGCAGATATTGGTCCGTATTACCTGACACGCTGGATTGATTCGAATAAGAATGAATTTGTCGCGCGTATAATGAGTAAAGGAGGACCGGTAAATAAGGCCAAAATCTGCCTCGCGATGGAACCTAAACTAACCGTAGAAAAGTCTTTCTTACAACCCAAGAAAGACGAAAATCACCGTCATTTATCCGAGAAGTGGTGGGAAAGTTTTGGGAATAGCGTATTAACTGTTAGGCTTTAATGTTGATTTATACATCGAAACTAACAGTTTTTCCTGTATTAACTTTAAGAGATCGTATCTGTTAGCCCCACTGATACCCCCATTTTTTCTCTGAGAAATTTACCGACGGACATCTACTGTTTCGATTTTTTCATCCGAGATTAAAACCCGAGTGCGCACTCCTGTCCTTATATAATCTCTATACTGTGTGTATTGAGAAGAGAGGATATAAGAACTCAGTCTTGGAAACGCATGACTTGTTTCGTGCTCACTTTTGACTTAAAAAAGAAGATATTAACAATACGAACGGACATGTAGAAATCACCTTCATGCTATTGTCTATATTCATTTTACAGTTAATATTTTTCATAAATCCACATTCGCTGATGTTACACCTATGTTATGTATGATGCGCACCTATATGCACATACAAGTTTATGTCTTTGTATTTTCCAAATTATTTAGGATTTTTTAAGATTACTAAAAAAAAAATAAAAAAAAGTAAAAGTAAAAAAATAAAAAAAAATTAAAAAGTTTTAAATCTAAAAACAATTAAAAATATTTAAAAAAATAAAAAATTACTTTACTTTGGTTACACAGATACGATCTCTTAAAGTTAATACAGGAAAAACTGTTAGTTTCGATGTATAAATCAACATTAAAGCCTAACAGTTAATACGCTATTCCCAAAACTTTCCCACCACTTCTCGGATAAATGACGGTGATTTTCGTCTTTCTTGGGTTGTAAGAAAGACTTTTCTACGGTTAGTTTAGGTTCCATCGCGAGGCAGATTTTGGCCTTATTTACCGGTCCTCCTTTGTCGTTTCCTCTGCCTTGTCGCCGCATCGTCATTCGTACTTTAATGTATTGCGTTAACCCATGTCTTCTACACATCATGTTAAACTCAACGGCGAAATCGTGAAGTCGATAATACGAGACACGTGCCCAGTCACGCAGTACTCATTGTGCTTACTTGAATTCTTTCGTATGTTGTTAATAATAATTTTCATCTTTTTTTTTTGTTTTTTTTTTATGCACAACAGTGCGCTTAATACTTATCGTCGTGTAAATGCTCCAGTCGAACGCGATCCTGTGAATGTATAAGAGTTACTAGCAGCGTGAGTCGATGATTTTCATGCTATTTCTATCTGTCCGCACCCATCTTGCTCACACCTACAGCTTGGCGATTCAATAATCAAATATCTGTATTAAATTAATAAATTGTATATACATTGGCCTATGAGTTCGTATGATTTTTTTATCTGTATTAATATTATATTATAATAATAAATATTATAATAAATTAATATTATGTTATATTAATATTATAAGATATACTCGAATGATTTGAAGCATAATACAATAGCTCGATGATTTAAATTCTTTTCGTGCAGGAGAGCGATCATATCTTCATAAAATCTTTGTTGTTTTTGAGAAACGATAATAATAATAATAATCGACAAAGATCCTTACGAGACAATCATGAGAACCTGTTTTCGCTTATTGCTGTCTATGTAAAATGTCTATGTAAAACACATATTCTAAATTTATATTTTAATTTTTATAAATTCTAGACTTACACCGCTTTCGAATTGATGGAGATTCAGTAGAGCACCTTCAATTTAATTTAAATGACAACCTTGAGTTTAGATTTCAATCTTGATCTAGAATTATGATAAATCGATGGCTGATAAATCGATACCTACTCATATAACTCGTCGATTATTATTACGTAGTGTGTATAACATCTTGCTTCAAGGTTTTATTTATAATACGGGCGTTTATTCTGAATATTATTATGAGTTATTTGGAATTTTCCTATTTATTGTATGGTATATGTATTAGAATGACAATTACCATTGTTAACGCGAGATAATCGATTGTAATTGAGTAAATGTGTACATATTAAGTGTGATAATACTTCAATAATTCCTACGGATGAGCAATATTTAATGCTTAATTGAAAAATTTGCTGTTCGAGAAAAAACTTGATTTTCTTTCTTATGTGCCACAAAATAATCTGTTCGTTACGTCCTCATAAAATATCAAATAATCAAAGTATAATTACATATCTACTAATCTTCTTTACGTCACAGTGTATCATATCGCAAGATATCATCCATTATATTCTCGTTGTTTTCTCCGATTGTTATCGTATCACTTGATCGACATGCGCTCTTTTTTTCAAATAACTCGGACACGGCATCTCGCGAATCATAATCTCACATAGTTAGTAGCTATAACAACACGTATGTGAAGAATTTGTTGCTTCAAATTTATTAAGGTTACACCTAATCAATAGCCATAAATGGTTATCTCGCCTCCTTTTTTTCATCTAATTGGGTTCTTCATGCTTTCTTTCTGATACATTTTCTTTAGGCAATTCTTTAGGCTTATTCACGAAATACGTACAATATAATGAACTTCTGTTTTTATAAATGGTTCTGTTTTCTCTTCCTGTCTTTTTTTATAGTGACGAGTAGAGATATGACATTGTTAAAATGTTACAAATTGTCTACTTTCGCCATACAAACGTTTCGTCATAAAACTCGGATATCCATACAATTTCACAGGAAACCAACGCCCGTCCGCTATCAATTCGCTACAGTTTTATTTACCGCATTTTCGCACGCAAAGTTACATTCTACGATTACGCTCTTATTGTTAGCTTTATTCGATGATGAAAACTTCGAACGTTATTATCTATACTTAATATCTATACTTAATATCTATACTTATTTTTTATCATTTAATTAAACAGATTAGATTTCACTTTCCTTAAAAATTTCATTATTTTATAAAAATTACTTACTACCTTTTAATTATTTGGCATTGCCGATTAATTTACAATCATGATATTTGAGTCCCTTCTTAAAACAGTCTGCTACTCAGAGCAGATTGTTTTCTGCCACAAAATTAAATTAAATGTCAATAGAAAGAGAATTTTTTACAATATTTGTAGAAAATGTGCAGTGATTGTTCGCACATATTTTAATAAATGTAGCAAGCTTATTAATTTCTTGTTAGTCATGAAAGATATGTATAGTTACATAAAAATTTTACTGCTAGTTTACCTCTGTTAACATCGATTGATGTAACAATTGGAACTAATTTATACATATTAAGGCTCCTGGTCTCTCGCCACAACTATCCGTGTTTGATGACGTCAGAAGTGAGAAATCACATGTCTAAAATTCTTGCACAATACATTGAAATAAAAAAATATATCCATAAAATGACACTTGTGATTAATTTAGCAAATCTGTAAAATGCTTTGAACACTTTTCTTTCACCGTAAAAATCAATAAATAGCCGTAAAATTAACGTAACAAGAAAAGATATGTTAAAACCTAAGCATATCACACTAATTTTATGGTCATTTATTGTTCAGAGCATTTTATGAATTTGCTGAATTAATCACAATTGTCGTTTTATATATTTTTTATTTTAACATATTTCTCAAGATTTTAGGTATGTGATTTTTTGTTTCTAACGTCATCAAACAAAGACAGCTGCGAGGGAGATTCAGAAGTTTTAAAGAAGTGAAATATGTAAAAGAATTATTCTTAATACATACACTGTGAGCGTACATCTACAAGTACAATAATGAGACAAGCCATTAGCCAATTGTAGGCTCTTGCGCGATCAAGTAATAAGAGGAGAACTTGCAACACACATACACGCACACGCACGCACACACACGGATACATGTGTGCACCATCCTCCCCTCCCCCCCTACATATACACAGGCAGCATTAAATTTAGCAACCTTCTAGACAAAAATTGTGCAGGACTACTGACTCGCATAAAGTATCTTCCTGATACTTCCTGATACTTCCTAATACTTCCTGATACTGTTTTTTCTTAAAACAATATATTATACCACAAATTGTTTAAATTGATTTTTAAATTGATTCTTGGTGTTAAATTGTAATGAAAAGAATGTATATGTACACATTTGTCTCTTCAGAAATTACAGAAATTATGTAACGTTTTTTACATTAACGAAAATACTATGGAAGCGATCGGACTTTATTAATTAATTAAATCGATAACGCGTAGTATTTCGACACTCTCTTTACGGGTTAATAAAGAGAGGGTAATAGTGCTCTAATAAGAAAGTCAGTTAAAATTACTTGGAAGAATGCTAATCTTCCGACACTTAATGAAGCTAGGTTTACTCACGTTATCACTAGAAATAGCAAAGAAAAAATATGGACGCTATATCGAAAAATGTTTTAGAGAATGTTAGTTAATGTTAATTAATTTTTTTTGTTATCTCTTTTTCCTTATCGAAAGATGATTATGAAGACTGCGTGAGAAAGAGATACTGTTTTTCGCTGTGTTTCTGATAAATGTCATTTTAGCATGCAATCTTTCTGCAAAAAACATTTCTACATTGATTCGATTTTTCTAAAACTCTATATGTCTTTCGAATTGTTTGTCATGTTATCTAAGACTTTGACTTTTCTTGTCTCGAACTACGCACAGTTTATTTTATATAATGCTAATTATTGGATCGCATTTGAGAGATTGAATCACGTAATGGCGCTACTTTTTTTATCCGGTTGACGAGTCACGATGAGAATGAGAATTTAACCCAGCGAGGGTGTGACACTTTTATTCACGTATATATTTATGGAACGTCTCGCTTATCTGGCACTCCTGTTTACACTTGTGTCTTCATCTACTACGTAGAAACAGCCGTTTCAGCCGAAACTTTTCATTTGAATTTTCTGTGATCAGATTGACTATGGCTGCGATTCACTTAACGTTACAAATATTTCATGGTTTTTTTCTCTTTTTGCTCCTTTTCACCGATTGCTTTCTAAGTTTTGTCTTACTCTCGTAATCACTGCTTTGAAGAAAAAAGAAGTTCTTCTTCTCTTTTTTTCTTTATTAAAAGGAAGGAGAAAAAGAACGTTTCGGAGCATTTAGCACCAAGTGGACCGCAGCCTATAATGACTGTTTAATATATCTCTACGACTATGTATATCTCATATTGCATTTTGTGTCACGGAATTTGTGTTTGCCAATAGATAAAGCGCGCTACACATGTACATGTTGAATTTGATAGCGATTTGATTCCTTAAATATTCTTTCTATAAGAAAATTTTTAAGGTTAAGCGCGGGAGAAAAAGAAGAGCGAGTTTACAAAATATTGGCGTTTTCCCATTGACAAGAAAAATCTTTTATCACGGTTTTCCATGGTTTTTTCTCTTTTTGCTCCTTTTCACCGATTGCTTTCTAAGTTTTGTCTCACTCTCGTAATCACTGCTTTGAAGAAAAAAGAAGTTTGTTAATAATCTCGGAAATTTACTTTACAGTAGATTTACTTTACAGTAGATTTCAGTCTGTTCTGTCTTTCACGTGCAGTTTCTATTAATACATTAGCAGGATTCTCTGCGATTTGTACTGATTCGTTTACCTAGTAGAGAGATTTATATACAGATTGTTTCTTATATTTATCTTATTAAGATTTTACAAATATATCAACAGATATTAAAAAATATGAAACCGATGTTTGATTGTACTGACATAGTAATTTCTTTTCTTGTTTCGCATATTTTGTTATTACGTCTTATGTGACACATTTAATGATCGATAATAATGTGTGTTAATATTGTGCTAACAAAATGTGACTACAATTGTCTTATCTATTGTTTTGTCGTATCAATGTTTGCTCGATATCTCACCAGTTAAGATTCATAATTCAAGATTCACTCTCTCTCTCCTACATTTTTAACGTGTCACTCAACGTGTTTTTTTTAAATATTTTTTCCTGTTTTATATCTTATACTTTTTCTATGTTTTTTTAGAAATAACAAGATTAATTAGAAATTAAAAAATTAATAACAAATTGACAAGAAAAGAAATTTTATCCAGTTTGATAAATTGATTAATATTTTATTAATGTTTCCGCTAAGCAGTAACTCAAATTGCACACCTTTTAAATTTATTTGGATGAGATGTGCGTACATTTAATAATTTTCGGAAAGTTGAAAATAAAAAATCGTGATTTTGTATGAGTAACATAAAATAACTCAGTCACAAAATAGTCATTTTGAGTTATACCTTCGTTATTTTCTGTTGTATTTAATACAAGTTGCAATTTATAAGAAATATTATCTCTTTCGTCACAGGATAAGAATTAAATTACTTTGGAAATGGGGGCGATGTTCAGGAGCGAGGAGATGGCCCTTTGTCAACTGTTTATTCAGCCAGAGGCGGCTTACCTTTCTGTTTCCGAACTTGGAGAAACCGGTACGGTGCAATTTCGTGATGTAAGTTGAATTAAGTATAATTTCCATCTAATTTTATTTAAGATCCCTGTTAACTCTATTGCTAAGTCCACGTTGATGATAACGACTCAATAACGAAAAATGATGGAAATAAGACTCTCATTACATATATCGATACAAACCGATAATTTATCAGCAATATCTTGAAACATAGTATATGTACTGAATATACATATGCTTTTCAACACATCAAAAAGCTAGTTATTTTTGTAACGTACAGCATTATTTTTCCTTTTAGTGTTTTTATATTTAAAATAATCATAATGTTAAAATATACTAAAGACTCTCATTTTGTTAATAATTTAATATGTGAAAGTAGATATTTTTTTCAATTCAGTAGCTAATTATTTTCCTTGATTGAGGTACAATTTAATTTGATATATACAAGTTATCGATTATTATATTATCGATTACCCTAAAAATAAAAGAAGTCTTTCGGTACATTTTACAAGTCTATTCTATTGATTGTACAAATGCTATTGAAAAATATTTTTATTTTAATAAATTTTACAAGAATTTTCATGATGCAATTTCTCGCTCTTGATGTCATCAGCAGTGATGCAAACTTGCAGACGGAACAGCACGCTGTAGTAGGTGGTGGGGATAGGGTGGGGATGGTTTTCCGTGGGAATGCCATGCCAGCGGCGCTGGCACCCACGGAAAACTAGAGACCCTTTAATAAGAGTCTGGCCCATGGATCTAAAAAGATATGGATGGAGTCTATAGCAAGGGGGCTGTGAAATTTGCGGTAAGGGGAATGCATAGTGCTGTCTCTTTCTGTAGGTAACCTTCGGCTTTGTAACGAATGTAACCGAAGATATCCGAACTGCGCATTGCGTCTTGTATGGGATATATAATCTTTCGGGAATCATCGGATATGCGACGGAAACATACGAAGGTTACCTACAGAAAGAGACAGCACTATGCATTCCCCTTACCGCAAATTTCACAGCCCCCTTGCCCGTATACACACTTTAGACTCCATCCATATCTTCTTTAGATCCATGGTCTGGCCATCAGAGACGTGGTTTTGATTGGTCCGCCATTTTTTCTCTAATCTAAGTGGGGATAACTTAAGCGCAAGCGTATGATCATGAAAATCGAGACATTACTAACCAATTGCACTATTCGACGATATCACGTGATTAGAGAAAAAATGGCGGATCAATCACGATGCTTCAAATCGAGGTACATGGTGATATATGGTGATGGCCAGACTCTTATTAAAGGGTCTCTACGGAAAACCATCCCCACCCTATCCCCACCATCTACTACAGCGTGCTGTTCCGTCTGCAAGTTTGCATCACTGGTCATCAGTCCAAAATGCGATGAGTGAAAAGGAGTCTTAATGTAATTTTAATGCTTGTTGTATCAATAGTTAATTTTTGTTGAATTTAAGTTTTGTTGAAGAACTTTTAACGTTGGTTAAAACTTAAACAAAATTACTTAAACAAAAATTAACTAAATTAAATCAATAACAAAAGCCCATATGAATAATAAATCAAACGAAGAAAAAAAGAAGGCTTAGAGGTGAGAAGGCAAAGTGTTCGTGTCGATATATTTCTACGTAAATTTTTGTATACTTTCCAAACTGCGCGCCGATAATTTATCAGCAATATCTTGAAATGTAGTACGTTACCGAAATAGTAAATTCAAATTATTTTAATCGATAAGATTTAATATTAATAAGCATATTGTTTAAATCATTGTAAAGAATTTATAGTGAAAAATAATAATATAGCTCGTTATGACTCTAAGTTCTATTTCTCTGCGTTTAATTTGTTAATTCAATTAAAGTTATAATTAAAGTTATAAATTAAATTAATTTATTACAGTTAAAAGTTAATTATGCAATACTATACATTTTCACATAATTAATCTTTTAATTGTATATTTTATAAATTTAGGTAATATAATAGAAAGAGAGATAGTCTTTTATAAGAGAAATAATTTTTCTTTAATAATAATACACATATTATATTTAAATCTATAATAGAGATATTATAGAAACGAAACAATTATATAATTAAAAATAATTTAAAATAATCAAAGACAAAAATATTTGTGTGCAGATAGAGCGAATCAAACTACACAGACAAATTCTGTATCATTTTACAAATCTATAATAATAAAAAAATTAAACATTGAATTAAAGCGAACGAGTACGCTTTACGAAAATGGGAGGATGATTTCTTTGTAGGTAAGGTATCATCCAGAATAGTTCGAATCTGTTGGTAACAGTAAGCGTACATAATATTAACTGTACAATTCTGATGTCTATTATCATGAACTATTTGTCTTTGTCAGGAGATGATCATCAATAAATTCGATTTCATTTTGAATAAATTGGTTGTTTGCAGAGATCATATCATGTGTTGATAAACTTGTCTTACAAATTAAATATTAGTTCTAACATATTTTGTTGACCAATCATTTTCATATGACTTTAATATTAATGAATTATTTTAATTTATAATATATAAAAAAATTAATAATTTAATGTTAATTTAATTTAAAATGATTAGTTTAAGTTAAAAGTTAACATGTTCAAAATTGAATAAAAGTGAATAAAATTGAATTAAAAGTTACTAACTTTTTAACTTTTAACAATGTAACTAGTACTCCTGAATCTAGAATAACTAGAATGCTGAATTAGTATATTAATAAGTATAATATTATAAATTTTACATAAGATATAAAATATTTTAACGCATTTCGAAATTTTACTCTGTAAACAATTAGGTGATCTATTAATTTATTATATTAAATTTTAATAAACACAGGTGTCCCACTTTGTCTTTGACTGTTTTAAATTATTTTTAATTATATAATTGTTTTGTTTTTATATTCTATAGTATCTTTATTACAACTATAGATTTTTTAAATATAACGTATATTATATAAAGAAAAATATATTATTTCTCTTATTATAAAAAACTATCTTTTTATTATATTATCTAAATTTAAAATATACAATTTTAATTTACAATTTACAATTAAATAATATGTACAAATTGTAATAAAAAAGAATAAATTTATCCTCTAAAATCTTTTTTATTCTTGATTGTGGAAAAAAATGTTTCAGACGAAAGTTTTAAGGTTGGAAGAAAGATAAATAACAGTAAAATTAATTTTTGAAAAAATTATTTATTTTTTATGAAGATCGATTTTTTAACATATGATTTCTCTCGTTAATCTGCATATAAAAGTATTAAAGTGAGTCGAGAAATCAATAGTTTCCGAAATATACTTTATTTTACATTTTATTCTGGCTTTATTTTAACAAAGTGTGAAATATTTCGTAAACTATTTATTTTTTTGTAAGTGTATCTTAATATTTTTGTGCACAGAATAATAGGATAATGAGATAAATTAATTTGTGTGAAGAAAACACGGTAATTCTTCAGAATCACTACATCAGCACAAAACTCAATAAAATTGGGCTCAATCGACGTGTTTTTAAAGATATGTTATTGCAAATTGCAAATTTTTTGAACAGCAACTGTGTTTTTTTTCCACAACTTTACACAACTGTGCGACAGTATTCATTAGGTTAACTCAGCTAACCAATCCGACTTATCGGACAGCATTGAGTTGTCACGAATATGTTCTAGATGGTTGTACTTATCATATATTTCGGTCCTAGTGGAAATAATTCCTAACCGAATTATCGTAAACACCCACTGGTTGCGTTTTTTGTTCCATTGGGAGAGGAAGTATATAGTTTGCGTAACATGCACTATAGATTAGATCTATAGTATACGTGACATGGAGTATGGATTTGTTCTCCCAGTGGAAGAAAATCTCTAAAAAAATTACCTTTTTAAAAAAAGGTAAAAAAAAGGTGCTAAGTCCGCGTCAAAAGTATCTTTGCAAAATAGTATAGTATTATTAACTCTAAAAAACTATTTAAAAACCTATTTCCAAAAGAGTGTGATTTTAATCTACACATATAAGTTATTTTAATCTAAACAAAATGGTTTATTTTAAACCATAAAAAAACTATAATTTATTTAATTATACATTCTACAAAAATAATGATATCAACAAATTGTGCTAAGTAAAAATAAAAATTTAAAAAAATATTTTAATAAAAAATGATACAAAATAATGTAAAAAATAATTTTAATTTTTTAAATTATATTCTACTAAAATACTGATATCGAGAAATTATGCTATTTAAAAATAAAAATTTAATATTTTAACAAAAGATTATACATAATTGTTTTTAAAAAAATTAATTAAAAAAAAATTATGGTATTGCCCCAACTTAATAAAACTTTTTGAAATAAAATATATAAAAAAAAATATAATATAATATAGTATAGTTTGAAAGTTTAATTTAAAAAAGAAAAACAAATAATGTAAAAATATAAAATTAAAAATTATTTACAAAAAATTAAAAATTAAAAATTAATGGAAAAATATAAAAATGTATATATAAAATTAAAAATTAATATAAAAATAAAAAATTTAATTAAAAGACTTAGCGCTGCTAATTTTTAAAATAGCATATTTTGTAGCAGAGCTAAGTCTTTTAATTAAATTTTTTATTTTTATATTAATTTTTAATTTTTATATACATTTTTATATTTTTCCATTAATTTTTAATTTTTAATTTTTTGTAAATAATTTTTAATTTTATATTTTTACATTATTTGTTTTTCTTTTTTAAATTAAACTTTCAAACTATACTATATTATATTATATTTTTTTTTATATATTTTATTTCAAAAAGTTTTATTAAGTTGGGGCAATACCATAATTTTTTTTTAATTAATTTTTTTTAAAACAATTATGTATAATCTTTTGTTAAAATATTAAATTTTTATTTTTAAATAGCATAATTTCTCGATATCAGTATTTTAGTAGAATATAATTTAAAAAATTAAAATTATTTTTTACATTATTTTGTATCATTTTTTATTAAAATATTTTTTTAAATTTTTATTTTTACTTAGCACAATTTGTTGATATCATTATTTTTGTAGAATGTATAATTAAATAAATTATAGTTTTTTTATGGTTTAAAATAAACCATTTTGTTTAGATTAAAATAACTTATGTGTGTAGATTAAAATCACACTCTTTTGGAAATAGGTTTTAAATAGTTTTTTAGAGTTAATAATACTATACTATTTTGCAAAGATACTTTTGACGCGGACTTAGCACCTTTTTTTTACCTTTTTTTAAAAAGGTAATTTTTATAGAGATATCACTCTTTTTTGTAAATGACATTACTCTTCTTGAGCTTTTCCGTTTTATCAAGTTAAGTTATTAGCGGCGACGATAGTGAAAAATAGTGACTTAAGAAATGAGGTAAGCAAAGAAGTATTCAATTTTATAGTTTATTATTTTATATCTTCTTTTATGTACAGGATATAAAAATGGTTTCTTTTATATGCACGATATGAAAATAGTTGCATAGCAAGAAATAATGTGGTAAGTAATGTTGATTGCTTGCTGCAGCCTATCTTGTCTCTCAGCATTTTCATCCTGTATGTATTATATTTCATTTCGTTTAATAATAGTACTTTATGTTATAGTTATGTGCACTATTTGGTTTGGAATCGCTGAAAGAAGATAACATAGAAAAGATTCGAGATGGTGTATCATCCTAAAAAGCCAAACTTGTATTTGCAATGGGCCATCTTTGAAAAAGATCAGGATAACTTTGAGAAAGCTGCCACTATATATATATTAGAGAATATTGATAACGTACTACCACATATGATATATACATAATAACAAGAAATAATGCGGAAAGTAATGTTGATTGTTTCCTGCATTCTATCTTGTCTCTCAGCATTTCACCCTGTATGCATTATATTTCATTTTGATTTTAAAATATTTAATAATAGTATTTTATATTATTAAAATTGTGCTATATGATAAGAATGATTTTTTTTATTTTTTGTAGTTTGTAATTGCTGAAAGGAAATAATACAGAAAAGATTTGAGATGTATATTCGAGATGGTATATCATCCTATAAATACTATATAAGATATGAAAATGGTTGCGTAGCAAGAAACAATGCGATAAGTAATGTTGATTGCTTACTGCATTCTATCTTGTCTCTCAGTATCTTCATCCCGTATGCATTACGATTCATTTTAAAATATTTAATAATAGTATTTTATAATTCAAAAAGTATAATTAAAATTGTGAGGTAAGCAAAGAAGTATTCAATTTTATAGTTTATTATTTTATTATTTTAATATCTTCTTTTATTTACAGGACATAAAAATGGTTTATTTTATATACAAGATATGAAAATAGTTGTGTAGCAAAAAACAATGCGGTAAGTAATGTTGATTGCTTACTGCATTCTATCTTGTCTCTCAGCATTTTCATGTATGTATTACATTTCATTTCCTTTAATAATTGTACTTTATGTTATAATTATGTGTACTATTTGGTTTGGAATCGCTGAAAGAAGATAACACAGAAAATATTCGAGATGGTGTATCATCTTTCTCAAAGATGTTCCATTGCAAATGCAAGTTTGGTTTTTTAGGATGATACAACATCTCGAATCTTTTCTGTGTCATCTTCTTTCAGCGATTCCAAACCAAATAGTACACATAACTATAACATAAAGTACTATTATTAAACAAAATGAAATGTAATACAGGATGAAAATGCTGAAAGACAAGATAGCATGCAGTAAGCAATCAACATTACTTACTGCATTATTTCTTGCTACACAACTATTTATATCTTGTATATAAAATAAACCATTTTTATGTCCTGTAAATAAAGAAGATATTAAACCATCTCGAATATACATCTCGAATCTTTTCTGTATTATTTCCTTTCAGCAATTCCAAACTACAAAAAATAAAAATCATTCTTATCATATAGCACAATTTTAATAATATAAAATACTATTATTAAATATTTTAAAATCAAAATGAAATATAATGCATAAAGGGTGAAAATGCTGAGAGACAAGATAAAATGCAGTAAACAATCAACATTACTTACCGCATTGTTTCTTGTTATTATGTATATATCATATGTGGTATGTTATCAATATTCTCTAATATATATATATATGGTGGCAGCTTTCTCAAAGTTATCCTGATCTTTCTCAAAGATAGCCCATTACAAATGCAAGTTTGGTTTTTTAGGATGATACACCATCTTGAATCTTATCTGTGTTATCTTCTTTCAGTGATTCCAAACCAAAGTGCACATAATTATAATACAAAGTACTATTATTAAACGAAATGAAATGTAATACATACAGGATGAAAATGTTGTGAGACAA
>CABEGB010001386.1:60157-141307 GCA_901521435.1 Crematogaster levior
AGAAGGTTGGAGTATTTTTGCCAATCCCTTTGCACCTCCTTGCTGGGCCGTTGTTCGAGTGCGCCTAGAGCAGCGAGATAGCAAGGTACCCGGGAAAATCGGCACTTCAAACACACATCTGAACCCGCAGTCGCGAGTGTAAGTACAAGTGAACGTATTTGTCGCAAGTGCAAGTGAACGCGCTTTCAACACGACGCCACGACCCCCTCTTCAAGGAGTCCAGAACCAGAGATACGTTCCCTCGGCGACGCCTTCCATAAGCCCACCTGGGGCCCTGCCAGCGACCTCTACAGACAAACTACGCGCACAGGAAATAGGCGCAGGAAGCGGAAGGCGAAATTGATCAAGCTCCACTGCCACTCGCCGGAAAAACGTAGCCGCAACAGAACACCAATCCGCCCTGTTCTAGACGCCAAATAATTCCACTGAGAAACCTCTGGTTGTAATCAATAAAGAGAATTACCTGTCATATATATGTAAACGGTCGTTTATATATAAACAATCCCACAAATTGGTGACCCCGACGTGATCATATAACGAAAGTGGGCAACATGACAGACCGCCAGAACACGCAGCTAGAACCTGACTTACCAGAGGATGCGCAGGCACAAATCAACAGGATAGCGCTCAAAATACCCCCATTCTGGGCAGACGAACCAGAGCTATGGTTCGCCCAACTCGAAGGACAATTTACATTGGCTGGAATCACTCAGGATAGCACCAGATACACTTACGTGTTGTCACACATTGAGACTAGGCACGCCAAAGAAATCAAGGATCTAATCACCCAGCCTACCTTTGCTAACAGGTATGAGACAATCAAAAAAGCACTTATTCAGCGACTATCGATTTTGCGGGAGCAACAGATCAGACAGCTGCTGGAGCATGAAGAAATGGGCGACAGAAAGCCTTCGCAGTTTCTTCGGCATCTACAAAGCTTAGCGGGCGCCACCGTGCCTGAGTCACTCCTGAGGACGCTCTGGATGGGCAGATTGCCATCTCAACTCCAAGCCATCTTGACCACACGTTCCGCGGATGACTTAACGGAAGTCGCAGAACAGGCAGACCGGATATAGAGGTGACCGGTCGATCGGTAGCCGTCGCCGGGATCCAACCAACCAAGGACAGACAGACCTTGGAACAACAAGTCGAGATCCTGGCCAAACAAGTAGCCGACTGGAACCTCAGGCTAGCTAGGCCCGCAAAGAAGAGGGAATACGAGAAGCGATCTCGTTCCCGCAGCCGCTCCAAAACTCCTAAAGACGGCATCTGTTATTACCACCGTCGCTTCAAGGAAAAGGCTCAAAAATGCACACAGCCGTGTGCCTACAAGAAACTCGTGGACAGAAAGAAGGAAAACTAGAAGGGCGTTCGCAAATGGCGGCGAGCGACGTCAGCCCTAAAACCAGTCGCCTGTTCATTACAGATCGGAAGACGAAAACCCGGTATCTCATTGACACGGGATCGGACGTCAGCGTCTATCCGAAGGAAATGATACTAGGTCGAAAACCGGCCACGGCGAGGATTTTGTACGCAGCAAATGGATCCACCATACCCACATACGGGGACACGACATTACAGCCTGATTTCGGCTTACGTCGTAATTTCCTATGGCGATTTGTGATAGCTGAGGTGACAACGCCCATCATCGGTTCCGACTTCCTGGCGCATTATCACTTGCTGCCCGACATGAAAAGGGGCAAGTTGATAGATGCTCTAACAGGACTTGAAGCGCGCGGATCAGCTGGTATCAATTCACTCCACACAGTGAAGTCTGTCGGAGGCAACACCCGATATCACCAGTTATTAGCGCAGTACCCACAAATCACAAAGGTCACCGGGATTCACCAGCCGAGTGCTCCCCACTCCACAGTACATCACATTGAGACAACGCCGGGCTCCCCAGAAGCAAACAGACCACGGAGACTGGCACCCGATAAACTCAAGGCGGCTAAAGCAGAATTCGATCTCCTCTTACAAGAAGGGATCATTCAACCCTCAAAGAGCCCATGGGCAGCCCCACTACACATGGCTCCCAAAAAGGAGGGCGCATGGAGACCGTGCGGGGATTACAGAAGACTGAATGCACGTACAGTGCCTGACCGTTATCCCATTCCGCATATCGAAGATTTCGCACACTCACTCTGCGGGAAGAAGATTTTCTCAACACTGAATTTGGTCAGAGCATATAACCAAATTCCGGTACATCCAGACGACGTTCCGAAGACAGCTATCACCACGCCATTCGGCTTATTCGAGTATCTCTACATGCCATTCGGACTACGAAATGCGGCACAAACCTTCCAGAGATTCATCAACGAAGTTATCCATGGACTGGACTTTTGTTACGCCTACATAGATGACTTGCTGATAGCCTCTAGCTCAGAGGAAGAACACACGGAACACCTCCACGAATTATTCAAACGTCTGACGAAGTACGGAATTCGACTCAACCCCGCAAAGTGTGTCTTGGGGGCAACCCAAGTAAAATTTCTCGGTTTCCAGCTTTCAGCCGAAGGCACACGTCCTCTCCCAGAAAAAGTCCAAGGCATACAGGACTTTCCAAAGCCAACAACGGTCAAGCAGCTCCGACAGTTCCTCGGTATGATTAACTATTACAGACGTTTCATACCGGGGGCAGCAAAAGACCAGGCTATCCTCAACGACGTGTTACGAGGACTCAAGACGAAAGGAAAAACGCCTCTTACATGGAACGACCAATTGGAGCACGCCTTTCAAGCATGTAAACAGAGCCTGACGGAAGCTGCACTACTAGCTCATCCGAAACCAGATGCAAAGCTCACCTTGACTACAGACGCATCTGACACAGCCATAGGTGCGGTCATCCAGCAACAAGCGGACGCAGAATGGCAACCACTAGCATTCTTAAGCAAAAAGCTTAACAGGGCACAAACCAAGTACAGCCCTTACGATAGAGAACTACTAGCTGTCTACTCAGCGGTGAAGCATTTCCGGCACCTATTTGAAGGACGGGAATTCACCATCTGCACGGACCACAAGCCTCTGATTTACGCCTTCAGCCAGGATTTGCTACGCAGCGCCCCTCGACAAGCTAGGCAGCTGGACTTTATCGGGCAATTCTCGACGGACATCCGCCACTTAAGCGGAAAAGACAACGTGGTCGCAGACGCACTCTCAAGAGTAGAATCGATTGCAAAAGCTCCGGACTTCGAGGAACTAGCGAAGTCACAACAGCAAGACCAAGAACTCACTGAACTGGTCAAAGACAGTGCGGACACAGCACTCAAGCTCACCGAGATCCAGATTCCCGGATCAAACACAAAACTAATCTGTGATGTTTCCTTGCAGATAGCACGTCCCTTCGTAACCAGTCTCTTCAGACGAAAAGTCTTCCAGGCGTTACACGGGATCGCTCACCCCGGTATCAGAGCCACAACTAGGTTGGTGACAAAGAGTTACGTATGGCCAGGGATACAAAGAGATTGCCGCGTCTGGGCTCAGGCATGTGTACCCTGTCAGAAGGCCAAGATATTCAGGCACACTGTCACGACGCCAGGGAACTTCACGAGTCCTACTAAGAGGTTCCAACACATTCATACGGACATCGTAAGACCACTACCATCCTCGCTAGGTTTCAGATACTGCCTCACAATCATCGATCGATTCACAAGATGGCCGGAGGCAATACCGATTCCGGACATCACCGCAGAGACAGTAGGAAGAAGCCTATTCACAAATTGGATCGCAAGATTTGGGACTCCAGCACGAATCACAACGGACCAAGGACGCCAATTCGAATCAGACCTCTTCAAGAAGTTAGCAGAACTAACGGGATCAACACATCTGCGCACCACAGCGTACCACCCGGCAGCTAACGGAATGGTCAAAAGGTTCCATAGACAATTGAAGACCGCGATCAAATGCCATGAGACAGAGGAATGGGTAGAAATCCTCCCAGTAACCTTCATGGGCATCAGAGCGGCATATAAGGAAAACTTGCAAGCCTCACCATCAGAACTCGTCTACGGGGAATCATTGCGATTACCTGGACAATTCTTCTCGGAGGCAGAATTGAAAAAAGATTCCACTGACAACTTTACAGGCAGACTCAAGAAATACATGAGAAATCTGACACCAAAAATCAAAAGACATGGAGAGAAGCACACCTTCATATACAAGGATCTGGCAGTGTCACCACAAGTATTCGTCAGGCATGACATACCCGGTGGCACCCTGCAGCCTCCATACGACGGACCGTACCCTGTCCTCAGCAGAGGAGACAAAACGTTTAAAGTCCGCATCAACGGACGCACAACAAACGTCTCGATTGATAGACTAAAGCCAGCATACATACTGGAAGAGGAACAACCCGAGACCAAACAATCACAGCCGGAGCCTACCGGAGAATCAACCACACGGACAAGAAGTGGCCGCATATCACGCCCACCAGTGCGATTTACATAACTCTATATCAACCAAGGGGGTTATGTGGTGGACAGTTTACACAGCCGCACATGCGCCGCTGCTCGGCGCAGCGAGCCGCCGAACGGTAGTTCGGGCGCCTCCGCCAGGTGGCTACGGACGACGACTTTCTCGTGTCGAGATTCAAGAAGCCACCGGATTCTAGTTCGGATGCCGCCCCGAGGCGGTGACTTTCTTCTGTCGAAGATTCAATATCGACGGTATATATATCGGACCCCCAACCGAGATCATTAGTGATTCTCTGTCCTGGGGACAAGCAGGACTGTAACGGCTCTCCACCGCCGTAGAAGGTTGGAGTATTTTTGCCAATCCCTTTGCACCTCCTTGCTGGACCGTTGTTCGAGTGCGCCTAGAGCAGCACCAGCGAGATAGCAAGGTACCCGGGAAAATCGGCACTTCAAACACACATCTGAACCCGCAGTCGCGAGTGTAAGTACAAGTGAACGTATTTGTCGCAAGTGCAAATGAACGCGCTTTCAACACGACGCCACGACCCCCTCTTCAAGGAGTCCAGAACCAGAGATACGTTCCCTCGGCTGCCACCGTGACGAACTGTCAAGTGCAAATGAACGCGCTTTCAACAACGCCACGACCCGCCTCTTCGAGTGTAAGTACAAGTGAAAGGAGTCCAGAACCAGAGATACGTTCCCTCGGCGACGCCTTCCATAAGCCCACCTGGGGCCCTGCCAGCGACCTCTACAGACAAACTACGCGCACAGGAAATAGGCGCAGGAAGCGGAAGGCGAAATTGATCAAGCTCCACTGCCACTCGCCGGAAAAACGTAGCCGCAACAGAACACCAATCCGCCCTGTTCTAGACGCCAAATAATTCCACTGAGAAACCTCTGGTTGTAATCAATAAAGAGAATTACCTGTCATATATATGTAAACGGTCGTTTATATATAAACAATCCCACAATGTATATAAAAATTGAAAATTAATATAAAAATAAAAAATTTAATTGAAAGACTTAGCGCTGCTAATTTTTAAAATAACATATTTTGTAGCAGAGCTAAGTCTTTTGATTAAATTTTTTATTTTTATATTAATTTTCAATTTTTATATACATTTTTATATTTTTTCATTAATTTTTAATTTTTATTTTTTTGTAAATAATTTTTAATTTTATATTTTTACATTATTTGTTTTTTGTTTTTTTTTTATTTTTATTTCTCGATATCAGTATTTTAGTAGAATATACTAAAAAAAATTAAAACTATTTTTTTATTATTTTGTAACTTTTTTTTAAATATTTTTTTAAATTTTTATTTTTACTTAGCACAATTTTGTTGATATCATTATTTTTGTAGAACGTATAATTAAATAACTTATAGTTTTTTTATGGTTTAAAATAAACCATTTTGTTTGGATTAAAATAACTTATGTATGTAGATTAATATCACACTCTTTTGGAAATAGGTTTTTTAATAGTTTTTTAGAGTTAATAATACTATATTATTTTGCAAAGATACTTTTTGACGCGGACTTAGCACCTTTTTTTTACCTTTTTTTAAAAAGGTAATTTTTTTAGAGATATCACTCTTTTTTGTACATCAGTTCGATTTTTTGTGTATATATAATATACACATGTGTATATGTGTATTTATAATATACACATATAATTTTTCTACTTATACTTTATTCTATTTTTTATACTTATACTTTTTTCTATTGAATACACTATTTATTCATACTTATTTATACTATTTATTATATTTTATTATAATCATTATCATATATTTGTGCACGGTGTAACGAGATCCTTTTAAGAAGTAAAACTGTACTTTAGCTGGACATGATTTACAAGGTCTAACGAAAATACGCTTGAATAACTTTATTTATTTTTTTTTAAACATATTTTTATTGAGAACACGTATATTTTTATTGCGAACATTTATATTTGTACTTTTATAGTGTATAAAATAGAAAAAAGTATAAGTATAAGAAATAGAATAAAGTATAAGTAGAAAAAATACATGTGTATATTATATATACTTTACTCGAAATTTTTTAACTAATCGGTCTGATAAATGAAAGATTAGAGAATAAGTAATGAGTGAAAGAGAGGGAGTGAATATGTGATAACGAGAGCGAAAGAAAATTTGTGTTATTGCATGTGCAAATACAATAATAATGTCTCGTCGCCGCTAATAACCTAGCTTACGTTTATCGACGTCACTTACTGTCGATCGATTATCGACGTCACTTACTGTCGATCGATTATCGACGTTACTTACTGTCGATTATCGATCATACTACGTTCTAGTAAACGTGTCCTAAAAACGACGTCCTGTATAACACATTTCTTCACCCCTCACCGCTGCTCCCCTTGCCAACACTTTAGCACATTTCTTCGTCCCTGACCGCGGCCCCCCTTGCCGACACTTTAGCACATTTCTTCGCCCCTCACTGCAGCCCCTCTTGCCAACATTTCCAGAGCGTCACTAGCGCGATCTGATGTCGAATGTCACAACAGTAAAATCTGAGCGACGACGACGACGTTTCTTAAGCCGACGGCACACGGTACGAGTTTTCGTAGTAGATCGCATACGAGTTAGCCACTAAGCACGAGAGTGAGAGAGAGCGAAAGACGCTCGCTTTCTCTCGCTCTCATGCGTAGTAGCTAACTCGTATGCGATCTACTACGAAAAATCGTACCGTGTGCCGTCGGCTTTAATTGATATTTTTCACATTTTGACTTTGCGTCGTAATAACTCGATTTATAGAGCATGTAGCCCAAAAATAAAAACACTTTTATTATATAATTCGACCCCGCTCTATCGATTGAGATTACTTAGAACTCAATCCGTTAAGCGGATATATGAAAACTAGAAATATTGAGTGCTCTCAACTGTCCGATTTGCGTAAAGAGACACGGGAGCGTCTTGTTGCTTACGCGGACTTAGCACAAGACACTACCGTGTCTTTTGATACAAAACATTTATTTTATTTTATTTTTTATTTTGTATGTTAAAATATAATACAGATTAAATAATAATCTATGTGTTCAATGTAATTTTATGCCTAGATAGTATAGATGGATGTATGGATAGTTATATTTGTGTATAATGGTATTATATAAATGTTTAGTTAATGTATATTATAGGTACTAGGTACTAGTTATAGGTATAGGTAATAGGTATTCGGATATTAGCTAGTAAGATACTAATAATTTTCCTCTTCATTCCCTAGTTTACCCTTTTCCTTCATTTTTTATTATGTAAAATAATGTAGCACTACAATATCGATATAATATTAGAGTTATTATATTGGTACATTAATGATTTTTTAAAACTTGCAATTACTTTTTCCAATAGTAAGTAATTTTTAAATAATAAAATGTAAACAAATATATTATATATACCTTTGTGATATCTGCTTGATATATGCTTCTGAATTGGATGCTTTTTCATTGTTTCCAAGACTGTACATACCGTTTAATCCATTCTCTGACAATTTTCATACCTAAATATATGATACATATCATTCAGTACTTTTGTAATAATTCCTATTTATTGTCCACACCAACATGAGCTGTAATCAATATTTGATCTTCATTTGCATCACCAGCTATCTGGAAATCGAATCCAATCAAAAACAATAAATGAAGAAAATATTAATACTTATATATTCAAAAAAAGAATCATATATTATTACTTACTACTTTTGTCAGTATGTCATATCACTTCTGCAAGCACCATGAGCAATACCATAAAGTTATAAAAATTGTAAAGATTGTTTATTTTGGACACAAAATAACCTGTATGTCAGAAAGCTGACTAAAATGAGCGGGATATATTTTCAAAATAGCAAACATAAAAAGTAACAGTCATAGATCATAAAGTATGCATAACCAGAATTACATTAAAAATATAAAAGATTAGTAAGAAATTTTTTCACATATGGTGAAAATGGATATTCAGATTTATTTAATTATTACAATAAAATTATTATTTCCCAAACTGTGGGACCGTTACACAAGTGTTTCCCAAATAATTTCATGTCGATTAAAAAAAAATAATAATTTTTATTATTCTGTCTGCTAACTATACAAAATCAATTAATTTTCAATAATTATAAGTAAATCATTATTTCTAGAGTTATAAAACTTTTTTCCTAAACTTTCCCAAACATTTCCCAAACAATTCCAATAGATTGCAATAATGAAAAATGTAAAATAAAAAATTTGTCTGCTAAAGTGAACAGAGGAAATTTTTATTTATTTATTACATCAAAATTATTATTTCCCAAACTGTCGGACCGTTACACAAGTGTTTCCCAAATAATTTCACGTCAAATAAAAAAAAATTTATTTTTAACTTTTTCTGCTAACTATACGCCGAACTTATTTTTATTAATTATAAATAAACTATTATTTCCCAAACTATGAGAATTCTTTCCTAAACTTGCCCAAATGATTCCCGAACGAATGGAATAATAAAAAATGTGAAATATTAAATTTGTCTGCTAACTATATCGAGGTGAATTCTATAGTATACGTAACATGAACTATAGATTTTCAATACTGGCAGTGAATTTCGGAACGCAGCTTTAATTGAAAAAAATTTCAACAGCAAAGTTCTTGTTTATAATTTGTCAATTTTGTCGAAAATTAAAATAAAATATTATATTTATATATCTAATAAACAAGTTAAAATAAGTAAGTAACTAAATATTTAAACAGTATAATAGTAGTAGTATTAACATTTATCAATATACAAAACAGATTCGATCATAATTATCCGCCGTTCATGTAGGCGCGTTTTTTTTTAAGTAAAAATTGGCGTTTTGTTTACTTTTGTTTTATAAAAATATTCTTCTATGTTTAGGTGATATGCTCCAGAATAATCATTTAAACGTGTTTCTGTTAAATTTTTATATGTCTTTTTTCATAATAAATATTATTTAAAAAACAGCGGATAATTATCAATCCAATAAAATAATTATTTTGTTAAAAATATATTGGAAACTTGTTAAATAAGGAGTTTTTGATATATTTCCTATAAGTCTATTTTTTGTACTGACAACTATTTACTTGAAAATAATTTTTATATAAATGTATGTTGCAAATATTTTCGTTTTTTATTGTAAAATAAAATTTGTAAAATAATATATTTTCTTATTTCTGATATCACAATTGAAAATACATAGTGAAGAAACAGCTTTTAAAAGCAATTTTATAAATACAAAAATGTTTAAACAAAATGTCAAATAATCGAAATTGAATCGAAATTGAATCGAAATTGTTCCGAGTGTCGAAAATTTATTGAAAGCTGTGACATAAATCGATCGAAATCGATGAGTATTTTAATCAGTTTTCGATGTCGATTTGATATCAATTCGATGGGTCATTTCTCGCTGGGGTTATTCTTTGAAAAGGGTTTACGATCCAACCATAACAGTAATAATCCTTCTTTTTCTCTCACTCCCTTTGAAAAAAGAAGAGCAAGAGGATGTGTAGTTCCCGAATCACAGATATCATAATAGTATAGCATAAGTTTTGAAACTTTAAAATAAATATTCAATATTTGAAGAAAAATACAATAAAACATTGAAAAAAAGGAGAAAAAAAGAATAAGAAAATAAAAAGAGAAAAAGTGTTGGTAGGAGGACTCGATCTAGCACTTTTGAAGTTGGCAGGCTACCTGTTGCGCCATGCTTTCCGTTGAATACTCGTGCATCGCCCAAGTTCTAATGCTACACACAAAATCTTCAATCGCTTTTTTTCGAAAACACTTGAGAAGAATGTGTTGAGAAGTTGCACATCAGTGATAACGATCCAACACAGCGTTCCGAAGGCGCTGTCATCGACTAGGCTATAGTTTTGTCACTAGGCCTTCCGTCTAGTGTGCGTATCTTTTCTTTTGATTTTTGTCCTGTCGTTACCCGCTCTATGTTACACACGCGCGTATTGAGCAAGCTTCGCCAACGGGACGCCTGTACGTATCTCAGCGCTAATAAAGACCGTTTTATACATACGTCTTTCGAGTTATTGCTCCTGGATTCGAGGGCACCCTCAGCTCTTCGCTAACAGAATGCTCTGCTTGATTCATAAGAGTTTCTTATAAAGCACTGCACGTACGTGTAAATTTAAGTGGTGAGGGAAAAGGGCTAACCATCTCTTTGTGAGCTCACATGGGATATGGCTGTTCTTTATATCTCTTCAATCTCCTTTTCGAGAAGTCAGAAGACCAAGAAGAGAACCGTGTTTTATAGTATTTCTGACATCACTGTCTTGAGTTTGCTTCGACCATGTTGAAAATCGTAACATTAAAGAAAGAAATGATACGTTGAGAATTTTTGTGTCATCATTTTTTATATAAAAAACGCAAAAACACTTCGAATTCACTTTAACATTTATAAAAATTTTCTGAAAATATATATTCTTTTCAAGGATAATTATTTACTATAAGAGAGGCTTGATATATGTTATCAAGAACATGATCCTGAGTAACTTTCTTGTAACTTATAAATTGGTGCTCATCGCTTATTAAAAAATTATAAATAAAAAGTTTGTACAATTATAACCTCGTTTTGGGCCAAAGCAGGGGGTGGGGTGGGGTGGATGTCCGATCTATAATTGTTCTGTTCCATATTGGTTGAGACTTTCCATGCAAATCGACATCCATTCAACCTCAATCCCTGCTACGGCCTAAAAAGAGATTTATAAATGTTCTGTTCTACATGGGTTTGCGATTTTCCACGCGAAACAACATTCTATCTCCATGTACTATTTCTCCATTCCACCCCAGTACCTGTACTATTTCCACATACATATTAATTGTTTATACCTTTCAATACTCAAAATAACTGCTATATTTCCTAAACTTTTTTGTTTATAACTTTTTAATAAGCGATGGGCGCCGATTAAGTTATAAGAAAAAGTTACTCAAGGTCATGTCCTTGACAACATATATCAAGGTCAAGGCCATTGGAGCTGTCTCCCTTATAGTAAATAATTACCAAAATAGCACATAGGAATTTTCAATGTATCATTTCTTGCCTGTTATCACAATTCAATATGACCATGGCAACAAAAGCCCCAGCTTTAAGTTATATACGAATTTTATTTTAATTGACATAATTTTGTGATATTTTCCTTTTTTAAGAAAAGGTTCAAAATTATAAATTAAAGATTATCATCACTTACAATTATTATCACTTACAATTAGATTGAAACAAAAAGACTTTTAAATACAAAAACACGTATCATTTGGATTAGAATTTTTTTTTTTTTTTTGTATACATTAAATATACACTAAAAACAATTGATCAGAATGAAGGTAAAAATCAATAATTAACTAATAAGATATTTTACTCATAATATTTTAAAAATTAAATAAAAAAAAAATAAAAGTATCTATTTTTTATTAACTCTTCTTTTTTATTAACTGCAGTTTTAATTACTTTTATTATTTTATTTTTACCTATTGCTTCAACAGATTTATCATGTAATTTCCACAAGACATCTCCATATTGATAATATTTTGACAAATTATATTTGGATAATATCTTGCTATATTCTGTTTCCCATTTGTAGTTTTTTATTTGTATCATGTTCCATAGATCTTCATTAGATAATACCTAAACAAAAAAATTCTTAATTAAGAATAATAGATTACTACATATATTAATACCTACGTAAATTTACGTACGTACTAATGTAACACGTATGTATATTATTACATGCATTGCTATAAAATTATTACATGCATTACGTATGTACTATAATAGATTAATACATACATTAATACTTTCATAAATTTAATAATACATTGTTAAATTTATTTTATTACTCCATTATTAAATCTTAAGTAGAGCAATGCATTTAATTGATATGGAAAGAATTACTATCTGTACTGTGACATACAACACACACACACGCACATGCGCGCGCGCGAATAAAAAAGGTGTAAATATGATTGGGCAACTTCCATATACACCTTGGATAATATCAGTAATATTTAACTATGATAAGTATATACCGCTCGTTATAAATAATAAAATCATACGAACTCAAAGGCCAATGTATATACAAAAAACGAGCAACATGGATGACACAATAAAATAAAGTATATTTAATCTCTCATTGTAACGAACTCAATTTACAATAACAAATACGAAAAATCAGTAATATTTAAACTTCGAAGAATCATAATTTAGGAAAAAAAGTTTGTTTTTATCAAAAAAGTCACCATGTTTTGAAAACATTTCGACTTTAGTTACACAAATGAATAATAAAAAAGGGATGTCTAGTTTGACTTTGGGTGCGATCCATTAGACGCTGCAAACGCTTTGAAGCGTCCGAAAGAAAGCCATGATTGGTTTGTACGGTGCTTCAAAGAATTTGCAGCGACTAATGGATCGCAACCTTTTATATTGACAGAGCTTTTCAAGATCATCCGAAACAAATAAATATTAATAAACAGTTTTCAATTTTCTTCAACCCGTCTGATCAATTTTATTGATTGTTAACACAATTTCGACCTCTGATTTGGATCCTTATCAAGTGTATAAAGTTTTACATGTAACTCTGTAGATGGAAAATGCATGCTGATAACTGTCTTGTTGACATTGCATCCAAGCTACACTCTAGAAGATATTTTTTGTGTCGTAGACATGACTCCGTCAGAGTTAATGACTAAAAATGGTGACATTACTTTATGTGGGAACACATCACATTACAACGGTATTTCCTAAGTGACTCTTATAAATGCGCAATGATAAAATAAATATTAGGTAATTATGCACTATTACGGACCATCCTCCGATAACCTTGACCTTGACATATGTTGTCAAGATTATCCTCCTGAGTGACCTTCGGAAGGTTTTAGCCCTTGGTCATCACTCGTTAAAAAGTTATAAACAAAAAAGTTTGAAAAAACTTTTTCTGTTTATAACTTTTGTGTGGCCACTTGCGCATGCTCTGTAATCAATCCTTTCTCAAAAAGTGCGAAATTTGAAATATGGTGTAAGAGTCAAAACGCATAAAACCTAACTTTGCGTCGAAAATTGCAAACCCATGTGAAACCTCACTCGCATTGAAAAGTATGTGTGGAGACAGTGTGTTCCGCCCCTTTCCAAAGGTCACTATTTATTTTATCATTGCGCATTTATAAGAGTCACTTAGGAAATACCGTTGTAATGTGATGTGTTCCCACATAAAGTAATGTCACCATTTTTAGTCATTAACTCTGACGGAGTCATGTCTACGACACAAAAAATATCTTCTAGAGTGTAGCTTGGATGCAATGTCAACAAGACAGGAGGATGATCTTGACAACATATGTCAAGGTCAAGGTCATTGGCGGAGGATGTGTAAAGATAAATATTTACCTAATTTAGGGCTAAAAAATTAAAATCGATATCGATTTTAAAGTTGGCAATATTTCTGCAATGCACGACAAAGCTAGTCGGCGGTACGCAGATAATTTGGCCAGACGGATCGATAAAACGGGAGGGTCCAGTTAGCACACGGTGCGATAGCCCACTACCCAATAGCACACGACAAATTTAACGTTATACCCGATAGCCCACAATTCTTTAGCACACATCCCGATAGCACACCATGATACATTTTTTATTTCGTGCGCTATCAGGAAAATATTCGATTTACTTGGTGTGCTATCGGGATGTGTGCTAAAAAGTTGTGCACTATCGGGAATAAATTAAATTTATCGTGTGCTATCGGGTAGTGAGTTATCACACCGTGCGTTAACGGATCCCGCTCGATAAAACAATTGATAGGAGGTAGCCGGGTAAGCGTGGCCAATCTGCCCCCGCAGGTATAGGAAATTTTTTTCTGTAAGTTATTATCGATGGAACTTACAATTCCCTAAAATATTAGTCTCAAAACTGCACGTGCTTAAAAGTAAAAAAATAAATTTTTTTTCAAAATTAATTTTTTCTATGACTTTATATGAAGAGGATGAGGGGTCTTATTAGCACCATCATTTGTAATCATATTGATTCTAAGTTGGTGATTGTGTTACGTCTTAAAGTACGACAGTGTCGGCGCGCAATGTATTTAATTATGTTCTGCCTTTGCGCAGATTAGTGATTGGCCAGGTCTGACCGTTATAGGCATTGTAATTTTCTTCTTAATTTTTTTCCGCTAAATGGTTCAATGAATTATTTTGAAAAAAATATGTGATGTAGGAACAATGGCACCGCATTAAAGAAAATTGAGGTCCAAATTCGAAAATAACATTGTAAAAAAAAATATTTTAACTTCCAAAATTTTTTTCAATCATAAGCGCTTGGTACACCTACCATTTTTTTGTAATATTTTTGAACATTATTCTACAACATATATTTTTTATAAATCAATCAAAGAAGTAGAGGATAATTAAATGGATTAAATAAATTTTTAGTATTTTTTTTCATAAATGATCTAATGGATCATGACAAAAAAATATGTTTTAGATATTATTAAGACAAATTCATGAAAAAATTGAGATAAACATTAAATAATAATTACATTGAAAAACAAATATTTTAGATTTTCACAATTTTTTTCGATATTAAAGACTGTTTCAAAATACGTCGGATTTTTTTTTAATATCTTTAAGTAGCAATGTACAACATAGATTTTTTAATTGATCTAAGGGTAAATGGCTGTTAAAAAAATAAAGCAAAACAGGGGGACAGAAGATGGTAGCAAAGATTTGATAGTCCTTGGATACTACTTTGAAGGTCACATGAATCTTCAATTTCTTAAACGGGACCTATTATTTTTCATTGCATATTCTTGTAGCTTATCTTGAGAACTTTCCAAAATACTATAATAAAATATTTCTTCATTAAGTACTTTTTGAATTACGAGACTGAAAGATACAGTATGTTGACATAAAATACAAAATATCTTGAGAAACATTCAATTTTCGGTAATCTTATCTTAATACTTTTTTGCACGGAATAATGAGATCAATCAATTGATGTAAAGAAAACACGTGAATGATTTGAAAAAAAAATATGTTGCCAAACACTACAAGTATGTACGTTGCAACATATTTTTTTTCAACTCAACCATGTGTTTTCTTTACACCAATTGATTGATTTCATTATTCTGTGCAAAAAGTATCAAGATAAGATTATTGAAAACTATCTTGTCTTGTCTGGGTTTTATTACCAATTATCTATTCAACATTTGTTTAACATAATGTTTACAATAGAGTAGAAGATTACGCACGCACGCACGCACGCACGCACGCACAAGCGCGCGCAAATTATTTTGTAAATATATTAAGAATTGTATTGTAAATTTTGTATATATTTTTTTGCAGAATAAAAGTCAATCAGTTGATGATGTTAACTGGAATAGACTACTTGTTTCATGGCTAAGTTACAAAAGACTTCCATTTACATTTTTCAATGATGAATTGACGCAAAAGTTTTTTCGAAGAATAGATCCTAATATAAATTTGCCTAAAAGAAATGCTATGAAAGAAAAAGTTATGAATGAATATTATAAAATGAAAAACAATCTTAAAAAATATTAAATAAAAGTAGTAATATTAAATAAAAGTGAAAGTAAATTTTGTTTTACAATTGATGGCTGGACTACGCCAAATTTTGAATCATATTACGGAATTATTATACATTTTATAGATAACAATTGGAAGTTTCAGTCATTAGCATTAGATTTTATTCCATCAAATGGAAAGAATACTAGGAAAGATATTTCTAACTGTTTTAAAATATACTTAAAGATTACGAATAGAAAAAAAATTTCAAGACATAACATTAAATAATGCTGCTGCAAACACAACATTTATTCAAGAATTTAGTATGTTAATAAATAATGAAGGTGTAAAGTTTTTGATATACAACAAGATCAACATTTCGATGTTTTCCACACATTATCAATTTAGCAGTACAAGATGTTTTGAAACTAATAAATGTCGATTACAAACAATACCATAATGACATATATTCAGATATAAATGAAGATAATCATAGTGATAAAGATGAAAATGAAAATGAATTAAGTGATGATAATATAAATAAAAATGGAAATGAAATCTTTTCCTAGATAATAAATAATATTAGAAATACTTTGAAAAAATACGACGATCTGAACAATTAACTATTCGATTAAACTTATTTTGTGAAGCTGCCAATATTTGTAAAGGAGGATGTTAAAAAGAGGCCATTTTTGGCCTGCAAGTGTAAAGTGAAAACGTATTAGAGAATTATTATTTGGACTATTTAAGAAAGAAAAGTGTCATTTATTTCATCCTGAAGTGTTGGGAACATGGTTAGAATGACCGAAGTTTAATTCGTTTTACCCATGACGATAGGAAGCATATACGCATAATCTCTTCTCATATTTTAAAAAGTATTTGACCGATATTCATGAAACTTGGTGAAAATGGGTTTTATGTAATGCTCTTTTCGATTTCAGAGCCAAAAATTCAAAATTCAAAATGGCGGACTTAATATGGCCGCCGCGAAACGCTCAAAAAAATGCAAATATTGTTCAAAATCTATAAGTCATATTCCAAGGGGGCTTGAAGGTGCTCTTCTCAGTTCTGTACTGAAAAACTCAAAATAAAAGATGACGGATCGAATATGGCTAACGTTGAAATGGTCAGACTGGAACAAAAGATATTTGCAGTATAAACATAAATCCTTTTAAACCTATGTGGAACAAAAAATATTTACATTGTATTTGTATTTTACTGGTACTATGTACAGAAAAGGTATTAACATATATATTCACAATCCTTTCATTGTAAATACGTCGCGCAATTCCAAATAACGCGTTCTAGGATGTATAAGAATTCTCGCTTCGACAGGCATCAGGCTACTTTCAAGATTGTGCGCTGAAAGCTCATTACAGATTAGAAACCATTTTATATTATCATAAGATTCGAACATTTGCACATTTTTATGGATTTCAGCGTTGACCACATTATGTCTGGTACTTGCAGTCTGAATTTTTGACATTTTGATTTAAGAAGCATGCTTTCAATATTCTAGTTGGATACCTATGAGGCATTTCATGTTTTAACAGTTGTTATCCTTCTTTTTCTTTTGGTGTATAATCTTCATTCGATTCTTCCTACGTATTCAAATAGAGTTTTAAGCGTGTCCCAGGCGTGTAACCTCAGACTATATAGTAACGCTATTTACCCATTATTTGGTGATTTTGGCGACACTTTCAGTATACGATCTTTATTTTTTCCTACATATTCATTTCGAATATACATCGCGTACTAACCCAGACTAATAACGCTATACACCCGTTATTTGGAGTTTCAACTGTCGTTAGTTTTTTGGTGTACATTTTAATTTATTTTTTTTGCGCATTTAAGTAGAATCTTTTAAACGTATTTGACTGTACTATTCATCTTCATTTGCTTTCTTCTACGTATTCGACTAGAATTTTTTGATCGTACTAGTCCAAACTTTTGGTTTGGCGCTATTCATCCATTATTTGGTGCTTCAACAGTTTTCATTCTTTTAGTGTACAGTCTTCATTTATTTTTTTCACTTATTCGAGTACAATATTTTAAGCGTGTTCTTCCACACTGTTGATTATTTGTGTGTGTTTTATGTCTGTTCGATTCGGTCTGAATTCGTACTCCAGTGTAGAAATCTTCTACCGAACTACAATGCCCAGAATTTGCTCCATGTGTGAACGGTCCATCGAAAAAAGGGCCCGCTCAGAATACCATGAAGTTAATGGTACATTTTTTTGTAAAAGATGTTATCTAGATAAAAAAAGATCAATCAAGTCTTCATTTAGCAATGAACCCCCTACTACTGTTGATGAGACTGCCACTGAAAATCAGAGTATTACTCTGCCATTTATGGGTACTCAAGAGTCCCATAGTAAATGTGTATTTGGGTGCGAAAAAAAGTTCTGAGACGACTTTCCAGAGAAGAGTGCTTTGAAATCTTTATTCAGACCAGAGAAAGCGTATACGTTCCATATGGTGCACGAACGTGTTGTTCTCATGGGAAAGGCGATTCTTTTAAAATTCCGGACGGGTTTGCAGTTTCCCAGTTTCCTGTTTCGCTGAACGCCAATGAAATAGCATTATGTTTTGAAACAATGAAAAACATGGTGATCAGCGAAAAAAAGAAGGCCTTGAATTCTCCAACTGTACATTTTTCTAGCATGTCCAATGATGTTTTAGTATTTGAAACAGGCCTTAATAGAGAACAGTTCCATTACTTACTGCAATTTGTAAAAGATGAACAATTACATATTCGCAATGCTGAATTTGCTCTTGGTATTTATTTATCCCGTCTTCGTCGGGCATATACATATGACGAACTAGCATTGCGTTGGAGTATTACTCGATAAACGGCAAGTTCGAATTGCGAAGAAATCAGACAAGTATTATCAAAATCGTTTTGCAATAAATATAAAATCTTTCCCTGGATTCCGACCGTCATCAATTGATTTCCCACCAGACAGAAATCGCTAGACAATTACATGCACCCTCAGGTGATCATTATTCTTGGACGGCACTTATATATTCATTCAAAAAAGCGACAATTTTTCTTTTCAACGAGAAACGTACTCCGGTCACAAGAAGCAAAACCTGATTAAGCCAATGATGGTCGTGTTTACTGACGGCTATATAGGAGGGGTTTTCGGGCCCTATCCAGGAAACAAAAATGACGCGGTTATATTAAATGAGCTGTTAGATACAAATATTTGGTCTAGATTCGAAGCTGGGGACGTTTTACTAGTCGATCGTGGTTTCAGAGATTCTCTTTCCAAAATATCGGAAAAAGGATTCGTACCAAAAATGCCTCATTTTCCAGATACTCCAACAGCTCCTCTAACTACCACTCAAGCAAATCAGTCTCGGCTCGTAACAAAAAATCGTTATACGAGGTGTGATCAAAAAATAAGGTGACTTTTTGAATTTCGCGCGCTCTGTACACTCTAATTTCAATATTTTTTGTTGTTGTGTTGGTACACTCATCACGATCATATGTTCACAGTTTTGACTATATAGTATGTGTTGTTTTTATTTGAGAGGCATAAAGGTTAGACTCGTGTTTGCGTGCTCAGCGATTTTTTGCTGTTGAAAATAATGGAGCAGAGAGTTTGTATTAATTTTTGTGTAAAAAATGGTATTAAGTGTTCAAAAACTCTTGAAATGTTGACAGTGGCGTACGGTGAGTCAACTTTGAGCAAAAAAAATGTTTATAAATGGTATAAGTTATTCCAAGAGGGTCGAGAAAATGTTAACGATGAACCTCGCTCTGGACGCCCCCGCACGTCAAAAATCGACAAAAATGTTCAGGAAGTGAAAGAAATTGTGTTGAAAAATCGTCGAATCACGATTAGAGAAGTAGCTGATGATCTTAACATATCGTTTGGCTCATGCCAATCAATTTTAACGGATGTTTTGATAATGCACCTGCGCATACGTCGTTACTAGTGAGTAGTTTTTTGGCCAAAAACAATACTACCATCATGCCTCAGCCACCGTATTCACCAGACTTGGCCCCCTGTGATTTTTTCCTCTTCCCAAAATTGAAAAGGCCCTTGAAAGGGCGAAGATTTGCAACGATTGAGGAGATTAAGGCTGTATCGCTGAAGGAGCTCAAGGCAATACCCAAAAGTGCATTTCAGAAGTGTTTTGACGACTGGAAAAAGCGCTGGCACAAGTGCATTGTATCAGAGGGGGATTATTTTGAAGGGGATAACATAATTTTGGATGAATAAATGAATATTTTTTTATAAAAATGAAAAGTCATTTATATTATTTTTATTTTTATTTTTATTTTTTGATCACACCTCGTATTGTTGAAGTTCTGAACGGCCGAATTAAGAAAACATTTCAGTATTTTGACAAGACTATTCAAAATACTACAATTCCATATATGTTTGAAGATTTTAGAATTGCCTGTTCATTATTAAACATGACATTCAAGCCACCGACTACATCTTGTATTGACGTACTTATTACTGAGCGAATGCTTAGCTTTTCAAACAGAGACAATGTGTGTCCTCTCTTTATTAGTTCGAAAAGAAAACCTCAATGTACAAAAATCGTACTTCCAACGTATTGAGGCTCTTAAAATAGACTTCTTTCCCCAACTTGATTCTCCCCCAACGATTCTCAGCTTCAATTGTACACATGTGGCAACTATCAAATAAAAATGGCGCAGAGTTACTATGCGGACCATTTGAATAAAGCGGGAGATTTTTAATTTGAAGTAACTAAAGAAACTGCACACATTAATTATCGTAAATACGGAATAGATTTAGACTTTATGAATGGCACATTATTCAAAGTTCGCTTACGTTCTAGGCACTCTAATTCTGTTAAGTACTTTGTCTACCTACTTCTTGATAAAACAACGGAATTGATGCCATTATTGGACATACTTGCAATTGCAAAGTCGGACAACGTGTTGTAGGATGTTGTTCCCACGTTGCCACATTAATTTGGTTTTTTGGTAAGGCGCGCTTTTTAGCCACTATTCCAATTCCCGCCCAACATCTGAACGATTATTTCAAAACACGGTCTTCATTAGAATCCGAAGAAGATAAGATACAGACGATGAAAACTGAATAAACAGTTTTCAATATTTCAGGAATGTCAGAAGGCAGAGGTTATAAATAGATTGCAAATATTTTTTATTCTACATAGTTTAAATAGGATTTAAGTCTGCTGCTAATAATATGTTTGTGACACTGATGAGCTCCAAGAAGAGCGAAACTGAACATTCTTGAACCAACACATTTCTTCATTCGTTAGTGCATTATTCTTCTTTAATTAAATTCCTAAATTCCTAAATTCAAGAAGAATACCATAAAAACCCTTTTAATATGAATTTCATGAGTTTCAAACAACATTTGCATTTTCAGATTACTTCAGTGTCGACCATATTGCATCTGTCAACTTGAATTTCGGATTTTTTATTTTAGATTGTAAAACATCACTATCAAAAACATATGTTTCATAAATATTGAATTATATTTCCATTTCTACGGTAGCCATATTCGATCCGTCATCTTTTATTTTGAGTTTTTCTCTACAGAATTGAGAAGAGCGCCTTCAAGCTCCCTTGTAATATTACTCATAGATTTTGAACAGTATTTTATTTTTGGAACGTTTCACGGCGGCCATATTGGGTCCGCCATTTTGAATTTTAAATTTTTGACCCTGAAATCGAAAAGAGCATTACATAAAACCCATTTTCACCAAGTTTCATGAATATCGGTCAAATACTTTTTAAAATATGAGAAGAGATTATGCGTATATGCTTCCTATCGTCATGGGTAAAACGAATTAAACTTCGCTCATTCTAACCATGTTCCCAACACTTCAGGATAAAATAAATGTCACTTTCCTTTCTTAAATAGTCCAAATAATAATTCTCTAATACGTTTTTACTTTACACTTGCAGGCCAAAAATGGCCTCTTTTTAACATCCTTCTTTGTAAAGCCTGTGTTAGATGTTGTTAGGAACGATATTGTAACGAATTGTATTACTAGCGCCTTGTATACCGCGCGATCTGAGTGTCGCGCCTGTTCGGGTGAGTGCGCCAGTGTCGGGCGAGCTCGGGGGCGCTGATTGAAATCGGCGGAAGAGGTCTCTCTTCGTACGTCTTTAATTTCCGTGTAGGCAGCGCACGAGACCGGCACGAGCTCAAGCGATCGTCGTCGTATTGCGTAGTTCGGACCCTTTACTAGTGCGGAAGTCAATAAATATATTAAAATTGAGAGAAACGCAGTCTTTCTCGACCACGCAGCTTCGAAGCACTCTTACCGCGGCTGAAAGTGGGGGACACATTGTCCAGCGTCCCAACGACGCACATAACAGATGTAAAAACACGGTGAGATAGTTCTTATGATATGCTATACACAGCTAATATTAAAATCAGCAATAATTATGATGTGGGACAATTGTTCTAACTTAACCAATTTAAAAATTGCTGAAACAAATTGAATTATTTTGGAAAAAATTGTAAAGTTTTTAAAGTAGTTTAGATATGTTTCTAAAATTTTATCAAGTGATTTAGATGTGACATTACCTACTGTTGTTTTAGCATTTAATATGCTTATTGATAAAATTGAATCAATAATATTCAATTTAAATAAGTTTAATAGAAATATACAGGATAAGGCTCTACTTCTTGCATTTCAAGCTAGACGGGATAAATTACTAAAACATTATTAATTACGTAAATATAATTGGATTTATTGCATTTTTTAAATTTTAGATTCAAGGTACAAAATTGAAGGGTTCGATGTAACAACATGGGATAAAGATCTTCAGGATTGTTCTATGTCAAAATTTAAAGACATTTATAGAAATAATAATGAGACAAAGGAAGGCCAATTTGTACAATAATGAGCAAAACATGGATGACTTACAAGAATAAATTTTAATCTAACAATAATGGAATACAATAAAAACTGAATTCTTTGGACGTTTCGACTTCACGGAGTCTTCATCAGCAACGCAATACAATTAATTTTAAGTCACATACAATAAAATTCGCGATGTATCAATTATAAAATGGTTGTCACTATCAATTCGCTCGTTTCAAACCAATACGATCCGATCCATAATTTCCCGGTATAGATATATATGTTAAACTCGTCACCTTATGTATGTTGTATGTCATCTTATATATGTTAAACGGGTCACCTTATGAGATGTAGTAGTCAAAAAGTAAAACGTAATAAGAAGAACTTATTTCTCGTTGGGAGGCGAAAATATGTTGGTCATCGGTTAAGGTTGGTATGATCATTATCGGAGTCATCAATGGGGAATCCCTGGTTTGTGAAGTCATAACGTGGTAAGATTCGAACATATTCTAAATGTTTAAAAACCAAAATTTGCTGTAAGTCCAGTGTATAAAAGATGGATAACGAAATGGTGTGTTACAATAAAACTGCGTATCAGATTCATATTTTTGTACTCACAGGATGAGATGCGCAACGGTAATGTGACAGTATAATACAATGTTCGGCTGATGTGGGATACCAGACACATATGGCGAGACAGATCAAGTACCATGTTTGAAACCGTGAAACACAAAACTTTTGGTTATTTCCGCTAATGTCGCTCTAAAGCAAACCGCTAATGGGGGAATTCGCAAGTTCGTATACGATGTTAGTGTATGTTTTGTCTAACAATTCTGTGTCTTTATGTGAATTATCTTATGTGAATTTATACTATATTTTTGAATCTTAATGTAGATCATTTCGCTGATGAATCTTTTCTGATAATTATATTCAACATCCAGAATTTTAACATTATCCCAGTCGAACTGGTGGTTAAATTGAGTTATATGATCTGACAGTGAACTGAGTATCTGGACGGATCTAATTTTATATTGTATTTGTGCTCTTTTATTCTTGTAATTAATTTTCTCTTCGTTTGTCTTACATATGTTGCATCACAGTCTTTACAACAGATCTTGTAAACCACGTTGTTTCTTTCACCATTGTTGTATTTGTCAGTATGTGGAAATATAAATCTAGACAGACGGTTTAAGCATCTAAACCCTATTGTAACTTTTGACTTGTCAATATTATGTTTGATAATTTTGGTAATATTGTTAATAAAAGGCAGTATTAAGAAGCTTTTTTGGCTATTAGTAGGAATTTGTCGTGTGGTTTTTTTGTTTAATTTTTTCGGTAAATGTGTTAATTCTAGCGTTTATGTGTTTGAAAATGAAATTGAGAGAATACCCATTGTCTAGAAGAATGTTTATGCACCACTCTATGTTTTTTTGGAAGAAATCGGGGTGTGTCAGTAGGATCGTTCTGTCAATCAATCCATATATGGTCCCTATTTTATGACAGTGTGGATGGTTGGAAAGGTAGGGTAAAAATCTCCCAGAGAATGTGTTCTTGTGGAATCAATTTATTTTTATAATATTGTCGTTGTTAATTAATTTTAGGTCAAGAAAACTAAGGGTATTATCGGTTTTATATTCGATGGTGAAGATTAATCTTTTATGATATTCGTTAAATTTACCTATTAAGAAACAGTTGTGATTTGTTTGTGGGGGCCGATAGAACAATATCATCCACATATCTATAATAGAAACCCGGTGTACAGTTAACCGAAGAAAGCACATATTCTTCTAAGTCTCGCATAATTATGTCAGTTATGATAGGAGATAACGATAGGGGATAATGATAGGGGATCCCATAGGTGTACCATGTGTTTGTTTGTAGACATTATTATTGAATTTAAAATAAGTGGAAAACAAAACAAGATTTAAGGCAATGTTAAATTCTAATAAAGGTAACTTCGTGTTGTGTGCAATGTAATTCCAACGATCAGCAATACTTCAGAGGGCTAAATCCACCGAAACATTGGTAGAGAGAGACGATACGTCTAGCGAAACATAATGTCAAAGATTTTTAATATTTTTCCCAGACAGTCATGTAATTCAAAAACCTCGGTTTTTCTTCTCCCAAGGAGGGAAGGATGTTATGATCTGATTTTTCCCAAAATTAGTTGTCATTGGTTTCGACACCACCAACGGTTACGAAACCAATAACTCAAATCTAAATTACTAAATCAGGTCATAACATAAAAGTATAACGAGGACACCAGAAAATGCAACTGCTGATCCGAAGCTCAGTCAGCAGTTGCATAACAAGAAACGAGGGCACCGATGTCCTTTTAACGCGATGCGCCGAATGCATCGCGGACAGTAATCGTCAGCAGTAATCGTGGACAGTAATCATTGGGCAGTATTCATTAAGTAGTAAACGCTAAGCAATCTGTGTGAAACAGTCTTTTCTAAATTAGTGTAACGTGCGGTCTTACTGTGTAACATAAAGTGTGTGAATAAATCAGTCAAAATCAAGGAAAGTATTTCTTTATTTAACCAACGACATCACCACCAGAGGTACCAATGCCTTCCCCGACCTCGACGGACGACGAACCGCAATCCTGTGCCTACCCCAGACACAACAACGAGATGGATCTTTGTTGACTATGATGTATGTGTCTTTATCATTTAATAGCCGACATTTTGTTATCGTAAGTTTGCCTATCCAACGCCACTGTTATGTTCCCTTTCTCTGTTCTTGTGAAGAAAATATCGGGAACCATAATGTGTGTTGGATTGGATCTTTTGTTATTTTTGGTTTTAACATGTTGTGGAATTCCGGTATGATTAAGTCGCGTATTTTATGTTGAAAGTCTACTTTGTTTAATGTAGTATAGGTTTCAAGGTTCTACCCCTCCGTTGTGAGCCACCTTGCCGTGGTGGAGGGGCTCCCCTGGGAGAGATCCCAGGGGTCTAAGAGCTCACACATGGAAGGAAAACCATGTTAAAAAACCCGGGTAGGCCAGACTCGTGAGGTGGGTTATACCAACTGGCCTAGGAGTGGAGGGCTCCGAAATAACCCTCCCGTGGAAGACAACCACGTAAAAAAATTACATTTATATGAAGAGATGGTTATTAATAGAGCGAACTTACCACCCCAGGGGTCCCGGAGCCCCAGGGGTCGGCGCGGGGGGGGTAGAGTCCCGGCTCCCCCCACGTCGTCATCGGTCGACGGGCGGTGCGGGGGGTGCGACGCAGGCCCCCCGCACTATCCTGCTACTGCGGGGTGCGGTAATCTCCTCCAGACCGCGGTCTGGAGGATATTCGAAAAGTTCCTCCTCTTTATAGAGGAGGAACTTACTAATAAGAGGTGCGCGTGCTCGGGGGGTTCTGTCCCCCCGAGTCGCTCGGGAGGCGTAGGACCGCGGTCCTACGCCTCGGTGGCTCGAGGTGTGGGGAGGCCTGCGTCCCGTTCTGTCGGGACGCAGACCTCCCCGGAGGTAAATGCCCCCCCCAGGTGCTTTAGGTGCCTGGGGCGGGGACACATTCGCAGGTGGTGCCCGTCTGCTGTCGACCGGGGCAACTCTTGCCTCCGGTGCGGCGGGGACGGGCACCACGTTGGGGCATGTGCAGCACCGGCTGCACACTGCCCTTTGTGTGCCGACGCGGGGCTACCCGCCCGTCACCGCGTTGGCGGGACTGGGTGCCCCGTGGTCCCTCCCCGTCGCGGGGGAGGGAGGAGGAAGAGGAGGATGGGGAAGGGGGCTTCACCCCCTTCCCCGGTTGTACCTGAGGCGGGGAGGGGGGCTTCACCCCCCTCCCTGGTTGTTCCCGGGGAGGGGGTCTCACCTCCTCCCCTGGTTGTATGCGAGGAGGAGAGGGGGGCTTTACCCCCCTCCCTGGCTGTTCCTGGGAAGGGGCCTCCGCCTCAGGTTGAGGCGACCCCTTCCCAGGCGGATGTACCCATGGAGGTCCTCCCCGAGGTCGGCCTTGCTGCCGGCCCGGGGGTGGCCTCCGGGGTGAGCTTGCCCTCCATGGGCTCCCTATCTGGGGAGCCCATGGAGGTGGATGAAGGAAAGAAGGGAGGGGAGGAATCTCCCCTTCCCCAAAGGAAAAGAGGAAAGGGGGGGAAGAAGAATTCCCCCCCTATCTCGGATGTCGGGGAGGAGGCGGGAGTAGCTGACGCTAAGCTCTCCCGCCTCCTCCCAGTGGTCAGCCTTACGAGGCTGACCGTTGAGGAGAAGGGGGCGGAGTCCTCTCGGGACAATGCCCCCTTGGCCACCACGCAGGTGGTGGCCACAACGGTGACGAAGGCTCCAGCAGATTATCTGGAGACAGTGGGCTTGGAGCTGGGGATCATCTTCATGGCCCTCCGCTTCCGCCCTCCCTTGTTGAAGGTTGACACGGTCTACTCGTCTCGCAGTCCCCCCCACCCGTTCTACCGTCAGGTTTGGGACCGGGTGGTGGGGGCGGTAAGGGCGCGGGACCCTTCGATCGCGCTAGGTTTGTGCGCGTATCACTGGTCGACGGGGGGTGCCATTCATTTTATCGCGGAGCACCTTCCCCGTGGTAGGAAGGGCACCGGCCTGCTAATCTGGGAGGAAGCGGCCGGGACTGTTGCTGCTGAGAACCCTGAATGGGATCTCGGGTGCAACAGCCTGGTTGCGGTTCCCGAGTACTTTGGCCGGTGCACGAATGTGGAGGGGTCGGGAGGTGTGTATGAATTTAAGCCCCCTCCCGGCTATACTTTTCCAGAGCCCAACCGCTTCTTCGTCGAGGGGTGGAAGGAGGGGGAGGTTCCTCCCCCACCGGACCTCCACCCCAAGAAGAAGAAGAAGCGGGGGGCCAAAGTCCAAATGTAAGGGTGGCTGGGGGCAGTTAGCCTCCAGCCACTCCTTACCCTCCCCATAACATCGGGGGGTTGTGTGGGTCCCCCCTCCTAACATCCGGGGGGGACTGGGGGGGAGTACTACCGGCCGGCCGGGAGCGGGGGCTCCTGGTCGTGCCGATCCCCCCCAGCGTGGTGGAGGAGGAGCCGTTGGTCACGGCTCCTCCTCCAAATTACGGGAAGAGGCCTGCACGGACCTCATCTGTGCAGGCCAGCCCGAGAGGGGGAGAGAAGTATGCCCTTAGGTGATTCCTCTCCCCCTCTCATAAGGGCTGAGATCGTTGACCCGGGGGGGTTTTAGTGGGTATGCCCGTTAAATAGGGTGACTCCCACATAACCCGAGGGGTTCCCCCGAACCCCTCGGGTATCCATAAAGGATTTCCCCCTCGTCATCAAAAAAAAAAAAAAAAAAAAAAAAAAAAAGGTTTCAAGGTTCTAATACACAAGCCAAAATCGAACCTTTTGGATCAAAAGTGTCAGGCAAACTGAGTCGTTCGCCAAATAGACGGGATATACTTCGTGTGGGATGACGGTATTTCTTAAGTTAATAAATCACTAGTCGTTAGTGTGATGTAAATAGTTGTCTCTGGTAATAGAGAAATTGTGTGGAACTATTAATATGTTGGATTTTGGTTCATCTTGGTTATCGTCTTTATGTTTAATATTAGTAAGTATTACTTTGTTATCGGGAATCGCTACGAATTTGATCGGTTCAATATTGTTAATGTATTCGATGTTTTTCATCTTAGTTAGACATTCGAACTTATTCTTGTAGGCGCAATTGTCGTTTATGGTGGTTGTAGAAAGTTTTGTGACACGATTTCTGTATGTCGGACCAAATGCGAGTGGGAAGTACATTGGAAACGTTGTGGGACACAAAATGAAAATGTTCCTTTAAGAACCAACCGTTCAATGCAAGTCAAAAAGAACCCCGCAAAATTCTTATGAGAAATGGCTTTCGGTAAATTGGTTGAAACTTTGCTATTTTATACCTCAAGTGATGCTGATCAAAAGTTACCATTGTCACAAGTCAATCCTATGAACCATTTTTGTTCTAAAAAGGCTCAAAGTTCAATAATAGTGCATATAATACTTTCTCGGGTAAACTTTTGAAAAACCCACCTATATGAAATAATGGGTAAGAATATTCAATTCCTATGTATTTTTGTCCTCTGAACATAAATATGAAACTTAAAAATGGCGGTCAGTTGATTTTCATGGTGAAAACCATGGCGCAGGGAGGCAGAACTCACTGTGTCCACACACGCATGTACTTTGTAAGAGCAAAGTTAATATACTGTCAATGAAATAATTTGTTGATGAAATAACTATGTCGATTAAGTGTACTTGTCGATCATACCGTTTTACCCTTCATTCGTTTTTCTTAACTTCATCACTAATTTTTTCAAAAACTATCACTCGTAGTAATCAAGTGTAAGAAAGCGAGTTTCATTTTGTATTGCGCGCCTTGTGCGCTGCAAGCGTGGTGTTTGCGTACACCACCTCGGCTAAGCGTTGCGATTGGTAGAGTCTCACGTGGCTACCCGCAATGTTCAGTTGTTAAGCGTTATCGTGGCAGACTAGAAGTAAGTGGTTGTAGCCGTACCCGGCAAAGCGACTGGAATAAAGAAATAACGGCTAAAGTGTCTCGTAACATTCCGGTACCCGTTCATCTACACACGATTCCTCTAGGAGTTCCCCAGATAGTCCCTCTTAAGAGAATCGGTTACCCTCTTATATACGATAGTTCGGTCTCTCCACTACGTCGTTTGTTCGTCATAACTCACAGCAGTTCAGAAGTGGGATACCCGGGATCCACGAGATATACGAGATCCACAGGGCGTATCAATTCGCCGGTTCACGTTCTAGTCTGTCGCGTTGTGATTTCCCTTCGTGAAGTATCCGCGAAGTTAATACCGATTAATAACGGTTGTAGCAGTTTCGCCGCCATTACAAACATCTCCCGCGTACGTTTCGCCAAGTGCTAGTGTTCGTGTCGCGTTTGTTCCCTGTTATTGAGCAGTCTCATTAGCAGTTTGTGACATTCCCTTCACATGTGAATAGACGTGAAGTGGACTATCACCGATTTCGGTGTCGATTACTAACGGCTTGGAAGTATTAACCAACCGCCACACGGTGCGGCTCGGAGCACTTGTCGGCGACAAAACCTTTTCGTTGCGACAGTTCTGAACGGATTGGCATGAATTTTTTTTGGTTTTATTCAGAATTGAGAATACTATATCGTGATGAACTGCCATTGTTTATCTAGATGTCACCGTATTCATAAAGACCGGAGAATTCTCAGTATATTGGAATTCTCAGTATATTCTCAGTATATTAGAAAAATTTTCAAAAAATTTATTTAATTGAAAAAAAAATAACAAAAACATAAAACATGCAAAAAGGGTAAAAAAAAAAAAAATAAATAAAAAATGTCAAAAAAAAAATGTAAAAAAAACCCTTTCTTAACTGACACCTTGACGATGGTGAAAGGGCCATCTATATAAAAATTAATAAACTAGTTATTTTACCCGTTTGTCTTTACTTGCCGATAACTTCACTTTATTGTACAAGGGCAACAATTCACATTCAATTAAATAACGTAACAAATTACTGTCGAAAAAGACGCATGTCATGTTGAATGAATTATAAAGTACTCTGTGATATAAATAATCTGGTCATAATAATAAAGCCAAATTATTAATGTAAGTTTATTAAAAAGAAAAAAATATTTGCTAAATATTAATATGATTTTATAGGTTAAGTACAGTGAAATTATAATGAAAATTAGTCAGTTATTTAAAATTGCAGCAAAAATGGGGCGTAATATTCACTGTAGAGCTGATGAGAGAATAAAAATTTTAATTTTACGCGATGAAGGAAAATCGCAACGAGAAATTGCAAAAATTATTGGTCGATCTAGAAAAATGGTGGAAAATGCATTAAAACTTAAAAATAATGAAGAAACTCGAGGTCCCAAGCGAAAAACTACATCTCGAATTGATCGTCAAATTGTACGTGTGTCTAAGATAGATCCATTCAAATCATCCAGTGAAATTAAAAATGAATTAAACCTTCCTATAAGTGCACGTACAGTTCGACGAAGACTTCAAGAAAGAAATTCAAATGGTAGAGCTGCTAGGAAAGTTCCACATTTAAGTTTGAAGAATGTGAGATGCAGAATACAATTTGCAAAAGATCATGTAAAATGGAGTGGTCCAGAAGGAATTAAAAAATGGATAAATGTTTTATTTCAGACGAAACTAAAATAAATCTGATGGGATCTGATGGAAGACATTATGTGAGAAGGCCACCAAATCAGGAATTGCTACCAAAGTATACTATAAAGACTATAAAACATGGCGGTGGCAATATAAAGTTATGGGGAGCATTTTCATGGTACGGGGTTGGTCCAATTTATTGGATTAGAAATACTATGGATCAAAATGAATATGTACATATTCTTGAAAATATCATGCTACCCTTTGCTAAAGAGAATATGCCACTTATATGGAAATTTCAAAATGACAATGATCCCAAGCACACTTCCAAGAAGGCAAAAAAATTTTTTAAGGATCATAAAGTGTCTGTGATACCGTGGCCTTCTCAATCGCCGGATCTCAATCCGATTGAGAATTTGTGGAGAGATTTAAAGATTGCTGTTTCTAAACATAAAGTTCGAAATCAAAAAGAACTGTGGGAAATAATACAAAGAGAATGGATATCTATACCAATTGATCGATGTCGCAAGCTTGTTGAGTCTATGCTAAGACGTTGTGAGGCAGTAATTAAAAATCGCGGTCACGCGACAAAATATTAATTCCATAGAACTGACTTAACAATAAAATTTTTTACCAACGTATAATTTAAGTTATAATATTACGTATAATTTAATTATTTTAGTGCCATTTTTTTGTTATGGCTCTATTTTTATGACCAAAAAATTTAGTTCATTTTTATTAGTTTATTATTTCTTTTATTTTATTATAAGCTGCAATAAAACAAAAATTTATTTTTTGTTTCTTATGTTTGAAATAAATAATATAATAAAATAAATTTTGTACAAATTTAAACTGTAGTATTTTTATTGCTGATTGTTGTGTTCCTTTCTCAATGGCTCTATTTTCATGACCACCACTGTATATATAATATATATCTCAACTTGTACACCTTCAATACAATTTTCATATAAAATTTGCGATTTCTTAGCTTTTTTCGTTATTTTAATTTGTCCAATTTCTCTTTTTAAGTAATTACTTTTGCAAACTTTAGTTTATCGTTAGTAATTCTACATACGCGATCGTATGGTGATGATCTTTAATTAGAACATTGTCTACATCTTTACAGATCTTATCATATTTTAAAGATTTTCGTATTTTGTGACCAATTTACGCATTTTGCGCGGTTTTGCGCTACCTAAATCGAAAATGGCAGTTCACCGCGATATGGTATTCTCAATTCTGAATAAAACCAAAAAAAATTCATGCCGATCCGTTCAGAACTGCCGCAACGAAAAGGTTTTGTCGCCGACAAGTGCTCCGAGCCGCACCGTGCGCCATTTCGGACGTTCCCGCGTTCGTGTTAACCTCCCCCCACCGCCGATATCGGACGTCACGTTCCTTAGCGTGCTGCGCGAATGCTGCGCGATTACGATGGAATGGATCGTGCGACGTTAGAGGCTCTCTCGTTCAACGAGATCAAGAAAATTATGACAGAGAACAAGTTACCTGTCGGTCGAAACAAAGAGCAGTGTATCGATGCGATTATGAGTTACTACGGGAAACAAAGAGTCGATCAAATGTTTGTATCCTTGACGGAGACATCGAGGGGAAAGAACTCGGACAGTGATATTTCGCTTCTGACTCAAATCACGAGTGTTCTAGGTACCGCGTCCGATCCGGAGTCAGTGCTTCCGAACCAGCAAAGCTCGATTGAACAAACCCTGCGTAACATCACTCAGCAGTTAGCTCAACAACAATTGATAATTATGCAACTAATCAAGGATAGAGACGCCGTTCCCCAAGCTGGGTCACAGGTTCCTGTCAATGTCACAGACATTAGAAACAATGCGGATCAAACTTTTCTTGCCGCGCGAAATATACCTAGCCCACAAGTTACGCATCAGAACTCCACTGTGCTGGCTACGGTGCCACCAGCGCAGGCTATCACTCTCTTGGCCTCGCAAATTCCGGTGTTCCAAGGAACAGAGGACGACGACGTGGAAGGATGGTTACGCAAGGTCGAGCGTACCGCCGCTATCCACGGGGTCAACGACAGTGTCAAGTTACTTGCAGCAACCAGTAAGTTACAAAAGCTGGCCAGAGACTGGTTTGATTTGGATACGGGTCCGGTTACAGATTCTTGGACTTTATTCAAGAATGCTATCACCAAGAGGTTCAAGCATGAAGTTGCCTTTACTTTAACAATGGAGAAAGCAGAAGCTTGCCGTTGGAATTATACTAAGGAAAGTTTCGCTGAATATGCAATGAGAAAGATTAAGTTGCTTCAACCCCTACGGCTCGAGCCAAGGAATGTTATAAGTCTTCTTATTAGCGGAATTAACAATTTTTCCATTAGAAGCTCTGCCGCTTCAATCGATGTAGAGACTGTTGACGAATTTTTAAAGAGAATGTACCAACTCACCAGTGCTTGCGGTACTACTACAAAGAAAACATCTCCTACTCCAGTTAAAAAAGAAAGGGCTAAAGAACGCGCTACTACTGATTCATCCTCGAAGAAGACGATTTCTCCGAAGGCTAATATAGATATTTCCTGCTCTTATTGCAAGGCCAAAGGTCACGTTAAGGCTGACTGTCGGAAGTTAAAGCGGAAGGAGAGCAGTACTCCACCGATATCTACCAGTACTACCACCCCAGTAGCAGCGACCGAGGAAGCTCTAGATGTGAAAGCCGCATCTACCAAAGGAGACATCAGTGACAACGCTGATGTGGGTTGCGTCAAAGAAGAGAAAAACCGTCAATTGCAGACGTGCGAACCCGTTGTAGAAATTAAGTCTATTAATGGAAACAAATGTAAGCTACTCGCGTTAATAGATACAGGCAGCCCCGTTTCATTTATAAGGGATCTATTTTTAAAACTTTCTGTGATCCGATAACCACTCATAATAATTCAAATGTTAAGATGTTTCGTACTATGAACGGATCTCCAATTAATGTCATCGGTCAAAAAGATCTTGATATTTGTCTATCTGTCTTACCAGAAGTTTCGGCTCGTGCTACTTTTCAGATTATTAGAAACAATGATTGGTTTACACATCTGGTACTCGGACGAGATTTCTTAGCTCTTAACAATTTGACTTTAGTGTTCAAGCCCTCCGAGAGAGAGATTAAAGAGCGTTTAACTCTATTAAATGAAGTAGCCTCAGCGGATGTCGTGGAAGATGAGTCTTTAAGTATCAAGACCGACTTTGGTTCCGAGATCGATAGATAAGTATCTTGGGTTATTCAAGAAGTACAAAACACTCCTAAAGGAGAAGTAAAAGAGCTTCAACCAGTTACGGTTACAATTAAAGACAGCTCCATATATGCGTATGCCCCCCGCAGATTTGCGTGGGCAGAACGATTACAAATTCGCGAGATCATTGATAATTTGTTAGCTCGCGGAGTAATTAGAGAAAGCGCTTCTCCGTACTGTGCCCGGATAGTACCTGTCCGCAAGAGGAATGGTAAATTGAGGTTATGTGTGGATCTTCGTCCGCTTAATGATCGAGTGGAAAAACAGAAATATGCTTATCCTGTTATGGAGGATTATTTCGCGTTATTAGCAGACAAAAATGTCTTCACGCTCTTAGATTTAAAGGAGAGTTTTTATGCCATTCCGGTTCACCCCGAACATACAAGGTATTTCTCTTTTTCTACCCCCGACGGACAATATGAGTTTGTACGACTACCGTTTGGATATTGTGGATCGCCAGCGGAGTTTCAGAGGCGTTTAGCGCATGTGTTACAACCTCTGATCCGTCAGAATAAAATATTGGTTTACATGGACGACATTTTGATACCAACTAAAACTGTAGATCAAAATTTAGAAATTTTGCGAAAGTGCTTAATACTTTTAAAAAATTACGCTTTCGACGTTAATTACGAGAAATGTCAATTCATGAGAAAAAAGGTCGAATACTTAGGATATTTTGTGTCAGATAAGGGCATCACTCCGAGTGAACGACATGTCGAAACTATAAAAAAGTTTCCCATTCCTCGAAACACTCATGAGGTTCAAAGATTTTTGAGCCTAGTCAGTTTCTTTAGGAAGTTCGTACCTGACTTCGCGAAAAGAGCTAAACCATTGTATTCATTGCTCAAGAAGTCCGCCAAATTTGTTTGGTGTGATAAATCAGCAGACGCTTTCGAGGATCTTAAATCAGCATTAGTTACACCCCCGCTTTTACAGATCTATAACCCGCATTTAGAGACGGAACTTCACACTGATGCGAGTTCGATAGCGTTAGCCGCAATTCTATTGCAGAAGCAAGATTCGGGTTATTTAGCGCCTGTTGCGTTTTATAGTCAAGCGACCAATTCAGCAGAGAGTAGGTATCATTCATTCGAGCTTGAAATGTTGGCAGTAGTTAAAGCGATTGAGAGATTCCACATCTATCTGTATGGAATTAAGTTCAAGGTTATCACAGATTGTCATGCGATTGTATACGCGATTAAAAAAGCTAATTTAAATCCGCGTATTGTTCGTTGGACAATTCGTCTACAAAGCTATGACTTCGAAATTCAACACCGTTCAGGTACAAAGATGGCGCACGTCGACGCATTAAGCCGTGTGGTCGCAGCGGTAAATGTCATTCCTTTAGAGAAAGAATTACAATGCAAACAATTAGTGGATCCTAACATTCAGGTTATTTCGGATTTTCTTGGGAAAGCTGAAAATGAAAAGTTCGAATTGATAGAAGGACTTGTATATCGAAAATTTGACGATAAGCCACGATTTTACGTGCCTGAGTCTATGATATTAAATATTTTACGCGTGTATCATGATGATAATGCGCATTGCGGAGTAGAGAAGACGATTCGAGGCGTTTGTGACAATTACTGGTTTCCATCTTTAAGGAAAAAAGTACAATCGTACATAGATAATTGTATAGTGTGTCTTATGGCAAATACGTCAGTGAACTTCAAAGAGGGTGAGGTTCAGTATGAAGAAACCCCTATGGTTCCGATGCAGATCATGCATGTAGACCATTTCAGGCCATTGATCGAGTCTTCCAAATTTAAGCATATTTTAGTTCTTATTGATTCGTGTACTAGGTTCACATGGCTTTTCCTAGTGCGAACTACTAGTTCAAAGGAAACTGTCGGACGTTTAGCTTCAGTTTTTGATATTTTCGGTAACCCGTCAACCTTGGTTTCAGATCGCGGAACCGCTTTTACCTCGTTAGAGTTCTCTGAATTTACACAAAAACGGAATATTAGGCATAGACTAGTAGCAGTAGCCGCCCCGTGGGCTAATGGCCTCGTTGAACGCGTAAATAGATTTCTTAAGTCTTCCTTACGGAAAATGGTTGATGACCATCTTATATGGTCCGATAAATTGAATGAGGTCCAATACACTATCAACAATACATATCACTCAGCCATAAAGTGCTCTCCGTCTAAATTGCTTTTCGGTCATGACAAAAGGAATCAGATAGATTCTCAGTTAATTCGGTTCTTAAACGATTTAGCAAAGTCTACCCTCTCTGGTCAAGAGTTAGAACTAAGACGCGATCAAGATCGCGATACAGCCAAGCAAGCTTCAGATAAGTTACAACAATACAATAAAACATATTATGATAAAAAACACAAAACTCCGTCCAAGTATAAACCAGGTGATTATGTACTACTCCGTGATGCTACAGTGAAGTCTGGTGAAAATAAAAAATTGAAATCGACTTACAAGGGACCATACATGGTCACAAAGGCGTTGAACAAAAACCGCTATGTTATACAAGACATACCGGGATTTAGCATTACACAAAAACCCTACAATTCTATCCTCTCATCGGATAGACTTAAGCATTGGATAAAACCTATCCCCTCTAATTAACTTTATTTTAAACTGTATTCTAAGACTGTTGTATTATTGTTAAGTTTAAGTCATGTTATTTCTGTTAAATAAGAGATTGCGTTATTTTAGTTATTTCTGCAGTTGTGTTAATTTTTAGTTTATATGCCATATGTAATGTTCAGGGACGAACATATATGCAGGCTGACCGAGCTGTAAGAAAACGAGTTTCATTTTGTATTGTGCGCCTTGTGCTACGGCGCTGCAAGCGTGGTGTTTGCGTACACCACCTCGGCTAAGCGTTGCGATTGGTAGAGTCTCACGTGGCTACCCGCGATGTTCAGTTGTTAAGCGTTATCGTGGCAGACTAGAAGTAAGTGGTTGTAGCCGTACCCGGCAAAGCGACTGGAATAAAGGAATAACGGCTAAAGTGTCTCGTAACATTCCGGTACCCGTTCATCTACACACGATTCCTCTAGGAGTTCCCCAGATAGTCCCTCTTAAGAGAATCGGTTGCCCTCTTATGTACGATAGTTCGGTCTCTCCACTACGTCGTTCGTTCGTCATAACTCACACAAGTAAATTTTTTTATTTCGGTCGGCCATATTGAACCGCCATTTTGAATTTCTGAATTATGACTTCAATCGCGAGCCGCGAAATCCGCGAGTCGTGATTCGCCGAGGGGGTCGCGGAGGGGGACTGGACCCCCACGAAGATCGTATAAATCAATGTTCGATCGATATGCACGTCACTCGCCTTCTGTTATCAGAAACGTCAAGACGACAAGATACAAGATGGCAAGCTATACAAATGCAGAATATTACAACATGTTAATGGCACTCGGTGAGTGCCACGGGAATTGTAACGCTGCTGCAAGAAGATACATGGAATTATATCCAAATCGAGCGAGACATCCGTCGGCCGATATCATACGTGCTGCGGCTCAACGATTACACGAAACCGGGTCCTTTCTTCCGAACAAGCACGATACTGGCAGAGATCGCGTCGCAAGAAATTTGCGGAATACACAGACAATTATCCATGCTTTCGAACAACAACCCGAAACGAGTATTCGGACCGTTGCTCGAGAACATGGCTTATCATATTCTACTGTACAGAGAACGTTACGGGAAGAAAAGTTCCACGCATATCATTACACGCGTGTTCAACATTTACTACCTGAAGATTATCCTCTAAGAAGAGTATTTTGTGAAAATTTTCTGAGGAGGACAAATCGAGATCCCAGTTTTCCTTCTCGTGTGATATTTAGCGATGAATCGTTATTCACACGAGAAGGAATATTTAATTCGCATAATATGCATTCATGGAGCGACGAAAATCCCGAAGCTACACGAGTCAGGAACTTTCAAGTTCGTTGGAAGCTGAATGTCTGGGCTGGAATAATGGGAACTAAAATACTAGGTCCTGTTATCCTCCCAGACATTTTAACTGGCGCAACATATTTGGAATTTTTGCAAGAAAATCTTCCAGAATTTTTAGAAGAAGTTCCATTAATCGAAAGAAACAAATTAATATTTCATCAGGACGGTGCTGGGCCGCACAATGCTAGAATTGTAACAAATTATTTAAACAAGTATTTTCCACAACGTTGGATGAGTCGATATGGCCCGATACGTTGGCCTGTAAGATCCCCGGACCTTAATCCATTAGATTTTTTCTTTTGGGGATATTGCAAAGAATTAATGTATAAAACGCTTCTCGAAGACCGAGAAGATTTGGAAACAAAATTCCGATACGCTGTATGGTCCATCGACGAAGATATGATGGAAAATGTGAAATCAAATTTATTGAAACGCATGAGAGCCTGCGTTAGAATGGATGGAGGCCACTTCGAACATTTGTTATAAAATTATTCAATCAATCTGCCCTTTTCAGGGCAACCAATATTTTTTAACATGGAACACCTTATGTTTGTAGAAATGTAAGAAAAAGTCAAGAGAGATGTTAAGTACTTTAATATCATTTAATATTAAATATTTTTAAATATTTAATATTAAATATTTAAATATCTTTAAGTATTTAACATTAAACATTTTACTTATGTTACTTATTTTACTTATTTTACTTATTCCAATTAATCTTAAGATGAATATCATACGTTTCACGTTTCTTGTATTGCCGCATTCTGAATATTGAAGATATTCGACCAATCGCACGCTTGCATTTACGGTTGGCAGCGCTAATACAACCATAACCAAAAATCAGTCGACTGCTTGCTGTCGCGAAGTAAACACGTGTCGCGTGTTGTGTATCGTGTGTATTTCTTTGAGTGATTTCTTTTCCGTCAAATAATTACTCGGTGATCGACAGTGATTAGTGATTGAGTGAGTGAAACGTGAGAAAAAATGTGTGAAACGTAAATTTATAAAAGAAAAATATTTTGCGTGTGATTACTCAGCTGTGGATTATCAGTGGGAACGCGATTTAATATTTATAAAAAGTTGTGGAAGTCACAAGAAATACGATCCATCCATCTCTCTCAAGGAACTACAGGAAATAACACGAAGTCATCGCATCTCTACAGGTAAGTGATTGAAAAAAATGTCGTATTCCTGATTCAATTCTGACACTTACATTTCTTTGCAAAATTATCTCTTAAGCTTAGTTTCTTAATTACAAAAATAAATAGTAGTGAGTGAGCAAGAGTGAGAATAAATCAGAGTGAGAGTGAGTGAGTGAGAGAGAGAGCGAGAATGTGTCATGTGTATCGATACGTAAAGCAATGGGCTAAGGCTGAGGCGCCCCACGTAATCACCTGCGTCGGACGGTGAGTTGCGTCGCCCCTGCCTACCTTCCGTACTCTTTCCGTAATTCGTTAACTATTTCTCTTTATAATTCAAAAACTAAGCTTCGGAGAAAATTTTGGTAAAGGAAAAATCATCTCAGAATTGACTCAGGAATACGACATTTCAATCTGCAGGGGTTGTTCTGAATCACCCTGTATATATGTATATATATTTTTTTTTCTTTATGTAATACTGTCTTTTATATCGATATTAAAATTTTTATTAATATTCGTATCGTTACCGCAATGACTAAATTTAATTGTATTTGTTAAAATGCCATGCTGAATTAAGAAACTTATTAATTCTTTCTTATTACAAATAACTTGCGTAAATTCAAAAAATCCTTGGACACTCCATTATCAAATTACAACATACATGTTTGAAATTCACGCACTTTCACACGCACATTGATTGCACGCGCATGTGGCCATGGAGCATGAGCATGTCGCAGCATTTCGTCGGTATGACAGGTAATCTTTCGTAATCTATCGAGTCATCAACTTTAACAATTAATATCTCGCTTCGTGGAGCAGAGCGACGCTTTTTTCTACCAGATTCTTTAGTTTCGTGCAAAAACGCGTTGATCGAGCCGAACTTAATTGATTTTTGTGCTGATGTAGATTCTGAAGAAATACCTTAATTTGTATTCTTTCATATATTATTATTTCATATATTTTTTCATATATTACCTACGGTAAAAATAAAATTAACAAAAACAAAAATGAAAATACTTTTTAGTTACGAAAATTACCAAACTATTTTTTTTTTTCGAGATTGTATTATTTATGATTACAATCAATTAATTCCTTATTATTTAATGATATTTTTTCACTTACATTTAATGATATTTTTCACGATACATTTTTCAAGAGATACATTTATATATTATTACTTCATACATCATTATTTATACATTTTATATATCATTAATTCAGCAATACCGCTATAAATTCGGAGTGCAAGCGTATTTCAATCCAAAATTTCAATCCAATTTTATGCTCGTTTGCACTCGGTGAGTACCGTTTCTAATTGGCACTGCCATTATTTGGGCATAAGTCACATGCACCAATCACACGGAACCCCCAGTTGGCTGGTCTCTAGTAAAGGATCTTTACATCGCATGGGCTGTATGGTGGGAAAAGACAAGACGAGAGACGTATCGAGAACGACGAGTGTGCAAGTAGACGAGCGTTTAATCGGACATTGCGTTATATTGCGTAGAGAACGAAGAAATTGAACAGTAGTGTGTCGAGCTATTTATAAGTCTTTCGCATAATATATTAAGTTTTTTCTAACATATATATAACATATATCTAACATATATATATATATATAATTAAGTTATTATAATTATCGCTCTTGTAATTCTGTAACGTGTTTTTAATAAAGTTTTTAATAATTATGTGAAAAGCTATTGATCACTGTTGATCGACCACTTATATAGGTTATTAAAAATATGGAGCTATGGGTTGCGCCATGTTGGATCAGAAATTGATCATTTTGGTAGGAACGAATTTTTACAATGAGAAAAATGGCGACCCCTCACTCAACATGTTGCGAGTGAGCGCATCGCTCAGTAGCGTTCAAGACAAGATCACTCAACAGTTGCACAACTGTTGAGTGTCGTGAACACACCCAATAACATAGTATGTTCGATAATCGATTGACAGTAATCGACAGTGGCGGTAAGTGACGGATATGAACGATAATTAGGTTAAACGATGCGTGGCTCGGTCATTCTTATTCTTTTCGATATGTATGTTTTACGAATCTTCTCTTTTTTTAACTTGTTGATAGACTTGCTGAATCACACGTCATTTATCCACACCTTAAGATATTTAATACTACAAAATATGTGAAATCACAATAAATTACCTTTAAAAAAAAAGATACAAAAAAGCGTCAAGTATACGTATAAGAATAAAAGAAGTAAAAGAATACGTTCAGAAAAGGTTACTGCAGAAAATGCGTTCTTGTAAAAGATTACTCAAATCTTCCCTAAAAAAATAATGATATCAAAAAATTACACTAAATATTTTAATACAAATAATTCAATATAAATAAATATTTTATACTAAACACTTGGCACTGCTAGACAGAACAGAGAGAGAAAGAGAGAGAGAGAGGGAGGGAGGGGGAAGGAGGAAGGGAGGAAGGAGAGGAGAGAGAGAGGGAGAGAGAGAGGGAGGGAGAGAGATTAAAGCAATCATATATAAAGTGTAGTAAAAAGAAATCCATTATTTTTGCATTAAATTGAAGGCTTTATTTAGCATAGTTAGAATGATCCGATTTAGGTCAAATATGCACCGTTTTGTTCGATAACTTGTTGCCATTTTGAATGTAATTTCATTATGCCTCTCTCATAGAAACCCTCGTCCCTATTGGCAAAAAACTGGGACAGTCGATTTTCACAAACTTCTCTTTAGGCGAATTTTTCACCAGCAAAATCATTCGCCATAGACAGGAACAGGTGGTAATCACTTGGTGCCAGGTCCGGTGGATGCATAAGAACCTCCCAACCAAGCTCCCGGAGCTTCTGGCGAGTCACTATCGATGTGTGTGGCCTGGCGTTGTCCTGATGGAACACAATTCCTCCCCTATTGGCCAAAGCTGGCCGCTTCTGGGCGATTGCTTCCTTCAGACGGTCCAATTGTTGACAGTACAGGTCCAAATTAAGAGTTTGGCCGTAGGGGAGCAGCTCATAGTAGATGATTCCTTGCCAATCCCACCAAAGACACAGCAAAATCTTCCTGACCGTCAATCCTGGTTTGGCCACCGTTTGCGCCGGCTCACCGCGATTCGACCACGACCGTTTTCGCTTGACGTTGTCGTAAGTGACCCACTTTTCATCACCAGTACCAACCATCCGCTTCAGAAATGGGTCAATTTTGTTGCGATTCAGCAGCGATTCGCAGATGGAAATTCGGTCCATGAGGTTTTTTTGCGTTAACTCGTGTGGCACCCATACATCGAGCTTCTTTGGCTGTTACAGTATCAGGACCATAAACACTATTCACATTTTCAGCCGCCTGGCTTGCGTTTTCGCCTTTATCGAAGAAAAACTGTAAAATATGGCGTATTTTCTCTTTGCTGGTGTCCATTTTTGACGCGCGCTCAAGCAATACTGAGTCAAGCAATCACAAACTGTCTGAGAAGTTTTTTTAGTACGAAATCTTATCTAACGCCATCTAGCGTAACCCGATCGCACTTATACAACGCGAGATACACTTTTACTAGATTACTAAAGCCATCTATTGGAAAAATAATGGATTTCTTTCTACTACACTTAATATTTATTTAGTTTAGCAACGCTAATTCTATTTAGTAGTGCCAAGTGTTTAATATAAAATATTTATTTGTATTGATACCCTGTATACTGGAAGGTTTATAATTATGAAAAATCATTGTTTGAAACGCAACTTTACCATACATGGTTAAATTTGTAAAAAATAACCTTTTATTTGGTCATATAAAAATTTCAAAATTTTGAAAAGAAGATATCAAGTGGTGGAGGTATTTTAAAAAATTAAAAAAAAAAATTTTTTTTCTCTTCTATTTTATAGTAATCTTCAAGCCATTCAACTTTTTTTGTTTGAAAATCTTTTTTCTATCTTCTTTTGTTTCAGAGATATTTGCCCCCACAGAAAAAACTGATTTTTTCCAAGGGGTTGTTGCATCCCTTAAACATGCGTATGGGCACGTATAAAAAAATATACGTCCCTTATTTTTGTCTAGAAAACAATATATTACAAGCTTATCAAAATCAGAGAAGGACATTTCCCACCCTTTCCTTGTAAGATTTATTGCATTAAATAATAAACACAGAACATTCCAAAATATTCTCATTGTCAGTTATTTGATAAATATCCAGTAATAACTGTAATATCTAAGTTGTATAAGTATCCACCTATGTAATATTCTCACGGAAATTTTAAATGATATCCAAAGGATATTCAAGTGAGTGCAATAAATATTGCAATTATAATTACTAAACAGATTACTCAATATAAATAGAAAATATAAATAGAAAATTGTATAATAGTTCAAACAGAAAGGAGATGGCTGTGTTCAGACGTCAGTGCTTAATAAGTGCTTTGCGCTGATTAAATAACATTTTTAGATCCAGAGAAACAATCCTATTTTCACCATAGATGTAAAGTATTATCAATGCCATGCACAAATCAGCACAATATCCTTATTAAACTGACTTCTATTAAATGTAGCCATCTCCTTCTTTGTTAGATCATAATTTTTGAATTGTTTTGTTTGGATATCTTTCAATATTTAAAATTTTTAATTAAGGATGGAAATATTAAAAATATTGTTGCGCTCTCTCTCACAACTGTCACACACTCTCTTTCGCGGCTCACTCGCGGAAAAGGAACAACTCATTTATTAATATAAGCGAACGATTTATTAATTAACAGCAGATACAGGCGTCCATAAATCTGACAGCTCCGTAAACAACCCTCCTGGCAACGCATCAACAAGCATCGCCAGGGAACGAGACTCAATCTCCGGTACGCATCTTCACTGCGTACCGGGTGACCAGGCGCGGGCGCAACACTATATTAAATATCTAAATTGTGATAAACTTATATCGTTAAAGATATTTACAAAAACTAAATACTTAGTTTTCTTCTAATCTTTTAATTAAAGTATTCTAATTATTAATCATCCATTATATTCATATCTTTCTTAAAGCCTTGTGTCCACAATACTAGAAATCAGTCCGAGATCTCCATCCGAGAATGTTCAGCCAATAAAATTGCCATTTTCCCATAAAAACTGCAAGTTGATTAGTATTGTATATTAGTACATATTTCTTGGATCTAGATCTCGGACAGATTTCTAGTATCGTGGACACAAAGCTTAAACGAGAGGCTATTCAGAATGTGTACACACGTGTACGCACATACACAAATACATGCGCGCGCGCGTGTATTTGCAACTCTCTACTCTAGAGGATTAAATAATTAATATAATATTCTCGAAAGCATTTTCTCATAAATTAATTAAAAAATCATATTTAATTTTTTTATATATAACTTGTGGCGATCATGGCTTAGAGAGATGTACGTTGGTTTAATGAGCTGAAGATCCCGAGTTCAAATCCGACCAAAAATCGTCGATTTTTATTTGATCGCCACCTCTCGGAAGGCAAGGGCAAACCACCGAGAGTATCTCCGAGACCAAAAAAAAACATTTTGTCAAATTGACGAGCTATATGCTGAAGGCACCGGAAAACCACTGCATTATTATTTCCCAGGATAATCATGGATAATACTATGATCGCCACCGATACGGTTACGACACTAGAAGAAGAAGATATAACTTACCAAATCGTTGTTAGTACTATACGTAGATAGGAGATTGTCATGTAGAATGCAAAACAAATTATTTGCAAGTTTTTCAAAAATAAAAGGTGTGTTATTTCGTTGTACGAAATTTTGGTTGTAGCAATACCGACTATCGTAAAACTCCATATAATAATCCTGACAGTACAAAAATGCAGACAAGTGAAACTGATTGCAATCTATGTCACAGCAGCAATTGATGTCACAAGAAAATTCCTGTATAAAGAAAATGGAAAATTGTTTTAACATAAAATATATGTGTGTAATCGAATAATTATATATTCTATTACAATTAGTAGTAATGTATTTAGCAATTTCTGTTACATTACATTATCTATACAACATATCTATATCTAATAATACATATAATAATATCAATATCTAATAATCTAATTATACAACGCACAGGGTGCCCCAGACTTGACGCACCATAAGTAAATGGGAGATTCCTGAGATCATTTCGAGACGAAAATCCTAATACCAAAATATCGAGGGTGCTATAGTTTTTAAATGAGAAGGGTTTATACCCCAATAACCATTTCTGCAGAGACAAAAGTAGGCAACAAATTCTGTTTGCCGAAAGATTATAGATGCGAAACATACTTTGTCATTGAAAACACTGTTAGCACAATTTCAAAAGAAATTCACCAACATCAGTCAATATACTACTTGACAAAATGATGGTGAATAGCGAGCATGTCTGTCGGAAGCGTTGATAAAAGATTTGCGGTAAATATCAAAGTAGCTTTGCCACTACAAACATTATCGGCAAACTGTTCGCACAAATGCAACAGTATCTGGTGATCACAATACACTCCAGATTAACAGTGAATATCGAGCAGATCTGTTGATGACGTTAATAACAGATTAACGTCAAAAACGTATCAGACTTGTCATCAACAATTTAGTAACAAAAAGCATATAAATATGTTAAAAGTGGTTCAAATAATTTATGCTGTGATTCGCTATTTTTTTATAGCCCATTTGAATAAAAAAATGTACATATTTTAATTATGTATATATATACAGGGTGATTCAGAACGACTTAGTTGTCCGGGCACAGATGTATTCCTGAGTGAATTCTGAGACGAATTTTCCTTTGCCAAAATTTTATTTGAAGCTTAGATTTTGAGTTATTAATGAAAATAGTTAGCGAATCTTGAGCCGCGTACGAGAGACAGGCAGGGACGGCGCAAGCCGCGATTCACCGTTACACGCGGGCGCTTACGCGAGGCGCCCGCTACGATCAGCTGACGTAGCAGGCCCAAATACACATACACACACATCTCTCTCTCTCTCTCTCTCTCCCTCTCTCTGTCCCTCTCTCTGTCTCTCTCTTTGTCCCTCTTTCTCTCATACACAAACGCACACGCATACACACACACACACACACACACACACACACATTCACTTACCTTATCAAATTCGATGTCTTCGTATACCGCTTGACGGATAAATAATTCCATTCGAAATTAACAATAACACACACGTCTTATTTTACACGTATTTTACACGTAATGCAAATCCACGATAATACACACGATTGAGGATACGATATTTTTTTTCTTTCACGTATGTCAACACTTTTTTCGTATCGAATTTATTCACGCTTTTAAGTGATTTATAAATCGAGTCATTACTATTAATCACTACCGAGTAATCTCACTTCGCGGCTTATTTTTATAATTAAGAAACAATTGCACACATTGCACACAATAACATCAACAATCACACAATCACAGTATAATCCACACAGCATGCATGTCCAAAAGATGTACAGAGGACATTCCAATAAGAATATCTTTTAGAGATACGATCTCTTTGGGATGTCCTACAAACGTTTCCTGGATATGCAAGCTGTGTAGGAATTAATCCGCGAAACTTTTTGTCTTGTACGAAGTCTGTCACGTATCAGTACTTTCACACACTCACACTCGACTCGAATAAATCTGTTCGTTGCTGTTAATCACTACCGATTAATTTTATTCAGCGACCGACAACGATCCGAAGAAAGAAACGCGTTTACACGACACACGTAACGCCCGGTACGCGATGCGACTGTAGCAGGTTATGTTTTTTGAAACAGCTGAGACGATGCTACACTCGGAATGCGCTCACGCGACCAAGTGGGGAGGGGGGGGGAGAGGAATTTGGCGCGCATACGTACAGAAATGATAAGAGCCATACTACATGTGACACATGTACGTGCTTTTCATTTCTGTGCATGAGAATGCTCTTGTTGACTTTTTTATAATTTCTTTCATAATTAATCATATGCATGTGTATACTGCGAACTCAAAGAGAATTTTTATCGAGAATAAAATATTTGATTGCCCTGAAAAGTGCAAGAGATTATTAGTTTAAAATAACTTTTTCTTTATAATATTTCTTTATAATTATTAATCATATGTGTATTGCGAACTCGAAGAGAATTTTCATCGAGAATGAAATAATTGGTTGCCCTGAAAAGGGCAAGTGATTTATTATTTTTGAAGATGACTTTTTCTTTCTTCTTCTTTTTATAATAAATGTTCAAAGTGTCCGCCGTTCATCGTGATACACGCTCTCATACGTTTCAATAAATTTTCTCCAATTTTCTCCATGACTTCGTCCTCGATTGAAAAAATGGCATGATGAAGTTTGTCGTTTAATTCTTCGACGTTCTCAGGAGGTTGCCTATAAATTATTTCCTTGCAGTAACCCCACAAGAAAAAATCCAACGGATTGAGGTCTGGAGATCTTGCAGGCCAACGTATCGGTCCATATCGGCCCATCCAACGTCCGGGAAATTGCTCATTTAAAAAATTTGTGACGATTCTAGCGTTATGTGGGCCAGCACCGTCTTGTTGAAATGTAATTTTATTTCTATTAAATAATGGAATTTCTTCCAAAAAATCTGGCAGATTTTCAGCAAGAAATTCCGTATACGATGCGCCAGTTAGTCTTTCTGGAAGAATAACTGGGCCTAATATCGTTGTATCCATAATTCCAGCCCAGACGTTCAATTTCCAACGAACTTGATAATTTCGGAGTCGTGTCACCCGTGGATTTTCTTCGTCCCACATATGCATGTTGTGGGAGTTGAATATTCCTTCTCGTGTGAACAGCGATTCATCGCTGAATATTACATGAGAGAGAAATTCTGGATCTTGATTTACTCTTCTCAAGAAATCCTCGCAAAATCTCTTCCTCCGAGGATAGTCTTCTTCTCGCAAATGTTGCACGCGAGTGTAATGGTAGGCGTGCAATTTTTCTTCTTTTAATATCCTTTGGACCGTAGAATATGAGAGTTCATTCTCTCGAGCAATATTCCGAATACTGGTTTCGGGATTTTGTTGTACAGCACGAAGGACTGTTTCCATCGTGCGTAAATTTCGTGCATCACGATTTCTACCACCTTCTTTCCTCTTCTGTAGCACGCTTCCGGTTTCATGTAACCTTTGAGCTGCCGCGAGTATTGTTTCAGGCCTGGGATGTCTTTCTCGGTCAGGATACAATTCGATGTATCTTCGTGCAGCAACGTAATGTTGCCCCTGACATTCGCCGAGCACCATCATCATATCGTAGTATTCTTCATTTGTATACGCTGCCATTTCGTCTCTAATTATCGAGAGATTCTTCTTCTTCAATAATCGAGGAATTATTGATTTAGGAATCGATCGATGCTCCGCATTTATACGATCTCCGCGGGAGGTCGCGGCCCCCACCGCGTCCCCCCCCCCGCCAATTGTGTCGCGTGGCAAAGAACTGCGGATGCTACGCGACACAATTGGCGGGAAGGGACGCGGTGGGGGCCGCGACCTCCCGCGGAGATCGTATAAATGCGGAGCATCGATCGATTCCTAAATCAATAATTCCTCGATTATTGAAGAAGAAGAATCTCTCGATAATTAGAGACGAAATGGCAGCGTATACAAATGAAGAATACTACGATATGATGATGGTGCTCGGCGAATGTCAGGGGCAACATTACGTTGCTGCACGAAGATACATCGAATTGTATCCTGACCGAGAAAGACATCCCAGGCCTGAAACAATACTCGCGGCAGCTCAAAGGTTACATGAAACCGGAAGCGTGCTACAGAAGAGGAAAGAAGGTGGTAGAAATCGTGATGCACGAAATTTACGCACGATGGAAACAGTCCTTCGTGCTGTACAACAAAATCCCGAAACCAGTATTCGGAATATTGCTCGAGAGAATGAACTCTCATATTCTACGGTCCAAAGGATATTAAAAGAAGAAAAATTGCACGCCTACCATTACACTCGCGTGCAACATTTGCGAGAAGAAGACTATCCTCGGAGGAAGAGATTTTGCGAGGATTTCTTGAGAAGAGTAAATCAAGATCCAGAATTTCTCTCTCATGTAATATTCAGCGATGAATCGCTGTTCACACGAGAAGGAATATTCAACTCCCACAACATGCATATGTGGGACGAAGAAAATCCACGGGTGACACGACTCCGAAATTATCAAGTTCGTTGGAAATTGAACGTCTGGGCTGGAATTATGGATACAACGATATTAGGCCCAGTTATTCTTCCAGAAAGACTAACTGGCGCATCGTATACGGAATTTCTTGCTGAAAATCTGCCAGATTTTTTGGAAGAAATTCCATTATTTAATAGAAATAAAATTACATTTCAACAAGACGGTGCTGGCCCACATAACGCTAGAATCGTCACAAATTTTTTAAATGAGCAATTTCCCGGACGTTGGATGGGCCGATATGGACCGATACGTTGGCCTGCAAGATCTCCAGACCTCAATCCGTTGGATTTTTTCTTGTGGGGTTACTGCAAGGAAATAATTTATAGGCAACCTCCTGAGAACGTCGAAGAATTAAACGACAAACTTCATCATGCCATTTTTTCAATCGAGGACGAAGTCATGGAGAAAATTGGAGAAAATTTATTGAAACGTATGAGAGCGTGTATCACGATGAACGGCGGACACTTTGAACATTTATTATAAAAAGAAGAAGAAAGAAAAAGTCATCTTCAAAAATAATAAATCACTTGCCCTTTTCAGGGCAACCAATTATTTCATTCTCGATGAAAATTCTCTTCGAGTTCGCAATACACATATGATTAATAATTATAAAGAAATATTATAAAGAAAAAGTTATTTTAAACTAATAATCTCTTGCACTTTTCAGGGCAATCAAATATTTTATTCTCGATAAAAATTCTCTTTGAGTTCGCAGTATACACATGCATATGATTAATTATGAAAGAAATTATAAAAAAGTCAACAAGAGCATTCTCATGCACAGAAATGAAAAGCACGTACATGTGTCACATGTAGTATGGCTCTTATCATTTCTGTACGTATGCGCGCCAAATTCCTCTCCCCCCCCCTCCCCACTTGGTCGCGTGAGCGCATTCCGAGTGTAGCATCGTCTCAGCTGTTTCAAAAACATAACCTGCTACCGGGCGTTACGTGTGTCGTGTAAACGCGTTTCTTTCTTCGGATCGTTGTCGGTCGCTGAATAAAATTAATCGGTAGTGATTAACAGCAACGAACAGATTTATTCGAGTCGAGTGTGAGTGTGTGAAAGTACTGATACGTGACAGACTTCGTACAAGACAAAAAGTTTCGCGGATTAATTCCTACACAGCTTGCATATCCAGGAAACGTTTGTAGGACATCCCAAAGAGATCGTATCTCTAAAAGATATTCTTATTGGAATGTCCTCTGTACATCTTTTGGACATGCATGCTGTGTGGATTATACTGTGATTGTGTGATTGTTGATGTTATTGTGTGCAATGTGTGCAATTGTTTCTTAATTATAAAAATAAGCCGCGAAGTGAGATTACTCGGTAGTGATTAATAGTAATGACTCGATTTATAAATCACTTAAAAGCGTGAATAAATTCGATACGAAAAAAGTGTTGACATACGTGAAAGAAAAAAAATATCGTATCCTCAATCGTGTGTATTATCGTGGATTTGCATTACGTGTAAAATACGTGTAAAATAAGACGTGTGTGTTATTGTTAATTTCGAATGGAATTATTTATCCGTCAAGCGGTATACGAAGACATCGAATTTGATAAGGTAAGTGAATGTGTGTGTGTGTGTGTGTGTGTGTGTGTGTGTGTGTGTGATAAGGTAAGTGAATGTGTGTGTGTATGCGTGTGCGTTTGTGTATGAGAGAAAGAGGGACAAAGAGAGAGACAGAGAGAGGGACAGAGAGAGGGAGAGAGAGAGAGAGAGAGATGTGTGTATGTGTATTTGGGCCTGCTACGTCAGCTGATCGCAGCGGGCGCCTCGCGTAAGCGCCCGCGTGTAACGGTGAATCGCGGCTTGCGCCGGCCCTGCCTGCCTCTCGTACGCGGCTCAAGATTCGCTAACTATTTTCATTAATAACTCAAAATCTAAGCTTCAAATAAAATTTTGGCAAAGGAAAAATCGTCTCAGAATTCACTCAGGAATACATCTGTGCCCGGACAACTAAGTCGTTCTGAATCACCCTGTATATGTGTGTATGTATTTGGGCACTCCTTTGTCCAGGAGACCTGTCTCCAAAGGCGGATGAGTCTTTAACACGTTAAACGCCACGCGGGTTTGACGTGCCGTTCCGTTCACGCCACAGTTAGCCGTCAAGCGGGACGAAAAGTCTGCCACCGGTCCGTACGGACCGGCGAGGCCTGAACGGAAAATCTAGCGCCGGTCTCTAGGGACCGGCGTGGCGTTTAACGTGTTAACAGACCAACGGCATAGAATCAGGAAGGCAAGGGGAAACCACCTGATTACACTCCCATGAGCGCATCATGCAGAATCAACCAAGGTCTGTAGATAGAGGAATGGACTGGGTAAGGTCCTCGTATCCACTTCACCGATGGTACGAAAATGGCGGTGACTGAAGCTCAGCAGGGGGTATTCAATTGTGTATCATGTTACTTGGGTGAAAATTATAAAAGTGAGCAAGTTATGTAATACACAATCGATCCCCTGATTAACCAAATAATGTCAATTTAAATACAAATTAATTGTTCTCGTTTCATGTATGGGTTATGTTAGGACGTGTTTTACTCTCTCACACAACTAATAGCTATATTAGTATACACCAACACAAACTCGCAGGTTTAAAAATGGCGGCCATGCGAGACAGATCTACTTTAAGTTTGTTACCAATCTCCTGTACTTCTTGCATACAGATCTGCTCCATGTTTGCCGCCAATTTGGTATGGTTTTTGCAAACAAAATTTGCTAAGTTATTTGCACAAATCTGTTATCGATCTGCAGTTAACAAACCTGCTCTCAATTTGTTGCGTCAATTTGCGATCGCACTGCTCGTGACAGATCTGCTCTAGTGTTGCTTTCAATATGACATGAAGATTTGATTTCTACTTTTGGTTGCAATTGGAGCGCACTCGAGGATACAGTAGGTCCTGGATTTGGCAGCCTCATTTGACAGGTAGTTTTTTCCCAATTGTTAACATTTTGCAAGCAAATGGTTAGATGGGTAGTTGACTATCAAGTCATCCGAAATTCGCGCACTCAGACATGGCACACTGTACAGTAGTGAAGATGTTTTTAACCCCCAATTCTATTCTCAAAATTGATAATTTTGCATAAGTTGTTGTTATAATTGTTTCTTATTTTTATTGTATTTTATTGTATTTATGTTATAATTATGATAATTTATATTATAATTATGATAATTAATTAATAGTAAAATATGTCAGTATTGACTTTGGAACACGAACTGTCAAAGCTGTCACATGAAGTGTATCATAAATAAGTGACAATTTCACATGACAAAATGTATAAAATTAATATCAATGAATAATTTTTTATTTACAGCTGCTACAGCTATAAAGTTTTCATTTGTAAAATAACACTGGTCAACACTGATTTTGGTGCCGGGAAACAGTAGTTTTTTTTTTTTAGCTTAGGGCTTATACTGATTACATTAATAGCAAAAATTTTGATTTCCTATGTGTAGTTTTCTAGATTTTGATTTCGATAGAAAAAAAACCCCTTCAAAAACAGCATTTATTATATTATTATGTACATGAAAACTTTCTTTTTCGCGATTTTCGTGAGTGAGGTGTAGTAAGACTCACGCTGTATCCCCCAGCAGTAGTCAGCTATCATGTGCGGATCCTATCGGCCTTGGTACCTCTCTTCCATAGTTTTTAGGTCCTGATGAAACCGTTCCCCTTGTTCTTCGCTATATGATCCAAGATTCTCTGGGAAGCGGTCAAGATGATTGTGGAGGTAGTGTACTTTGATGAACATGTTATCCTAAGTTTTTGAAGTTCTCTAGCATGTTGTTTACAATTACAGAGTAGTTATCTGACTTATGATTTCCGAGAAAGTTTTTAGTAACTTCAACAAACGAAGTCCACGCCAGTCGTTCCAAATCGTTCAATGAATTTAAGAAATCAGGATCTTTTATCAATTTTCTTATTTGTGGCCATCAAAAATTCTTGCTTTTATCTTTTCTTTGCTCAAACCAGGAAACTTTCTCATTACATAGGAAAAACATTGCCCATTTTTATTTAGTGCCTTAACAAATTGTTTCATAAGGCCTAGTTTTATATGCAAGGGGGGCAGTATAATTTTATCCCTTGAAACCAATGGTGAATTTATGATATTCTGCTTTCCCACTTCCATCATCTCACGTACGGGCCAATCTGTTTTTACCCAGTGTTCATGCTTGGCACGACTGTCCCACAGACATAAAAAACATGGGTATTTAGTATATCCACTTTGCTGTCCTAATAAGAAGTTAACCATTTTTAAATCAACACAAATGCATGCATTGGTGTTCGTTATATTTTATTTTTTCTAGCACAAGTGAAATATTTTGATATTCTTCCTTTATTATTGTGGAGTGAGCAATGGGAAGCGAACCGTATTTGTTGCCATTATGTAAAAGGACACACTTAACGCTTCGTTTGGAGCTATCTATAAAGAGACGTCATTCATTTGGCTGGTATTCTGAAAGACCCATCTTAAGAATAAGGCCTTGCACATCCGAACAATAAACAATATCATTTTCTGAATGAAAAAATGATAGCAGTTCTTGCTCTCTTTTACGATAGAACGTCACTTTTGTACCTGATGCCAACAAGTTTTTTTCTCTTAATCTAGAAGCCAATACCTCTGAAGATTCTTTAGATAGTTCAAGATCCCTTATCAAATCATTTAACTCCGCTTGATTGAAAAGTTTTGGCTTCTTAGGCGTTGTACCTTTGAAATCACTGTCACTGCTCACTTCACTGGAGATTTCTGTAGATGATGGTTCTGGAGTAGAACAAACTGTTGGAACAGGTATGGTCTCTGAATGTGGTAAAGGTCTTCTAGCTGATTCTATAATAAGTCTGGATAGATCATTTTTTTTACGTTAATGCCACGCAAATTAACACAGCAGAAGTAGCTGTCATCAAAGTGATTTTTTGGTTCTTTCCATCGCATAGGAATCTCATATGGCTTCTTTGACCACTAACCCACTGTCTCAAGTGTTTATAGCACGTTTTGCAAACAATTTGGGGTATCCACGGCTTGTATTCATCCACAATTTCCAACTTAAAGTAAGAAAAATAAGCATTTTTTATAAAATCTGTTAAAGGTTTTCTGTGTTTTTTAACTGTGTATTCACCACATATGTAACAAAACACATTAGGATCATTTAAACAGCTTCTTCGCGATGAGGCCATGAATTAATATCGATTTATTTATAGAAATGTACGGATAAAATGACAAACGGACTATGCCAAAGTACTGATTGCAACCAATATTCAAAACTAAGGGTAGAACAAAAACTGTACGTAGGAAAAAAAAATAAAAAATATTTTTAAAGTTGCCATTGCATACCTAGTACAAAACCACTAACGGTGTCTCGGCACCAAAAATTTTTTTTTATTTTGTTGACCTGTGTAATCTCTTAAAAAATTTATTTAAATATTCCCTGTTAGCCTTATAAGCATTTCACTTATTTGCGATACACTTTATGTGACAGCTTTGACAGTTTGATGCGTATGTACAATAGTGATATTAAATTTCAGATTGGTCTTTTTGAAATGCTTATAAGGCTAACAGGGGATATTTACATAAATTTTTTAAGAGGTTATTTTACAAATGAGAACTTTCTAGTCCTAGCCATAAATAAAAAAATTATTCATTGATATTAATTTTATACATTTTGTCATGTAAAATTGTCACTTATTTACGATACACTTCATGTGACAGCTTTGATAGTTCGTGTTCCAAAGTCAATACTGACATATTTTACTATTAATTAATTATCATAATTATAACATAAATTATCATAATTATAACATAAATACAATAAAATACAATAAAATAAGAAACAATTATAACAACAACGTATGCAAAATTATCAATTTTGAGAATAGAATTGAGGCTTGAAAACACCTTCACTACTGTACAGTGTGCCATGTCTGAGCGCGCGAATTTCGGACGACTTGATTAGTCAACTATAAACCCTTCTCATTTAAAAACTATAGCACCCTCGATATTTTGGTATTAGGATTTTCGTCTCGAAATGATCTCAGGAATCTCCCATTTACCTATGGTGCGTCTGGGATATCCTGTATATTATATTATACAAAATATTATTCATATATACAGGATGTCCATAAAGTTGTCTTCTTATATTTGTTGCCCTTCCTATATTTCGCAAATAGCTCAAAATTATGAAAAACCATACAATATATGTTTGATCATTTCTAGAAGTTACTCTTTTAAGAAAATTGGAAAGAATGTATCTCCAAGAGAGATACTCTTGGGAAGGTCTCAGTTAAAAAATTTCAAATAATACCTCCTATATTGTGGTAAATACCATTACATTCGAAAAATCTTAAACAAATGTTTTTTTTGTATTTTCCTTTAGTGTTCAAAATGAGCATCGTTCACTTTCAGACAGTAAAAAAATTGATCGTAAATATCATTACTTTTATTCATAAAAAACAAAAAGTTATTTACTTTTTTCTTTTTTGTCATAAAATTAATGTAAGTTGTGATAATAAAATAAAGAAAACTTAAAACTATATCTTTAGTTTATTTATTAAGAAGACAAATACAAAAAAATCAAAAAACATTTGTTTAGGATTTTCTAAATGAGAATAACAATATTTTGAAAATTAGATTTTTTCGAACTTTGACCCTAAATAACTCCTAAACATCAATGTATCAATTGATCAATTATCACTATTTGAAATTTTTTAATTGGGGCCTCCCCATGGGGGACATATACCCCTTAGGAGTATATCCTTTCCATGTTCCTTAAAAGAGTTCTTAAAAGAGCTTCTCGAAATGATCAAATATATCTTTTGCAGTTTTCCATAATTTTTCGCTGTTTGCGAAATATAGGGAGGGGTAACAGACTTTAGACACTCTGTATTTTAAAAAATTATTGTACATTATTTCTTTCATTTAAGAGAATTCAATATTTTGTATTAAAAGTAATACTTGCACGTACAGTCAAATCACACTCGCATATCTCTTTTCCTTTCAGTGTAAGAATTTCATTATCACTCAAATGCATAGTTGGTGAGGATATTTTTGTTAAAGATGTTGAAAATATTGTTGTTAAAGTTGATTGTACTTCTAGTTGCTCTGTCGCATTGGCACTTATTCTTGAAGATATCTCTGTAGGAATGGTAGTAGAGAGGATATTGATCTCTTCTGTCTCATTTGAAAAGTTATTTTCTATAGATGAGCCATCGACTTTAGGAATCTGCATGTATATATTTGAGTCTATCGATTCGTTGCAATCTGTATTATTTATACAGATTGATATATCTTCAATTTTAGTTATTTCTACCATAGTAATATGTATTAGAAATAGTAACAGAAGAAAAAACATTATTGTGTTTATATATATAATGTTAATATAATTATTCGTTCGAAATAAAGTTATTTTGAAAAATTTCTAATTGAAGATTGCTTATGTAATTGTTTCCACAATTATCCGTTTACAACTGACATCCAAATTTATCAAAATTTCTCGTTAAGATATGTAATTGAATGATCACTGTTCCCATACTTTGTGTTAATATTTCAAATCTGTCTAATATATTAATTAAAGCAGTAGGTGATTTTAATTGTAAACTTTTTCCTAGGAATTTATCATATAATCTGTCTTTCCAAGCACCTGTATAAAAGTTTTATTAAAAGAATAATAAATTTTGTTACAAAATTGTGAAGTCTTATATACTTAAATTGCAAATATACCAATAGGTTTCCATGTATGACAATCTAAAATGTAAAAACCAGGTGACAATGGAACATTATATATTCCATATGAAAGAAATATTAGCCTTCCATAATTATCTCGGTAAAACACTTGTAATAATAATTTTGGAGAATTTTGTAAAGTCTGAGTTGAATAATGTAAATCTATAGGATAATCCCAAACCGGATTATTAGTATAAAGATCGCAGCTTTCTTGTGTTTGTCCTTCTTCACATCCTGATATAATTTTCCAACCATTACCTATAACATAATTTATTGATATATGACAAATGTATTTCACTTACTCATGATTATATTTGTCTTACCAACGTAAAAGGTCCATTTACAGAATAAATGTGATTGTTTAAATTTTTTTGCAGATGAAATTTGTCCAATTATATGCAACTCAGCCATTCCATAACATCATGCGACTTATAAAATAGTAGTTGTTCAGGTATACTTCTCTTCACAATTATCTTGAAAAAACATTTAACTGCAGATCTATTATTTAAAAAATGTTAAAATGTTAAAATTTTAACTTTCTCAAAGTCAAAAAGCCAAAAATAAGTCTAAAAAAGTTTTGTTAAAAAAATCTATAAAAAGTGTCTACTTATAAAAAAATATATGTATATTAAAAATATATATAATACAAAAATATAAATATTAAAATATTAAAGAATATAAGTATACAATTAAATTAAAGCCATTAAAAATTTTCTTTCTATTCATTATTAAAATATTTAGGATACTTCCATAATAATAATGTTAGAAAATTTACAGATATATTTTATAAATGTAAAACAACCAAAAATCTTAATATAAATTTTGTATGACAACACACAAGAGAGTAAAAAGGCTAATATAATAAAGGAGCTAACAATTAGATGACGTAAAAAATATAAAAATGAAAATAAAGAATTTATTGTAGATAAAAACAAAAGTGTGAATTGTTTCGACTTTACAGAGTCTTCATCAGCATGCAAAAAAAATACCTCTAACTTAACTACACATAATTAAACATTCCTATCGTTACATGGCTATAAAAATTTTTCTATCTATTTGATCACATGATTACAATAAAAAAACCGAACAACTTATTTAGGTTCAGCAACAGTCAGAAATACAAATATAATAATCATAATCTGATCACCTTATCAATAAAACTATTGTGGTCAAATTATAATATAAAACGTTGATATGACTTATTGCTCGTTGGATGGAGAATATGTTGGTCCACATAGATCTGTCTTGAGGTAACTTTAGAAAATGTCAAATTGATATCCAATATTGTGAGATGTCGGATATAATCAAGAAACCTTATTTTTATAAAAACCATCGGATTGCTGGAATCCAATAAGAAACAAACCGCTCGTATATGATGTTTCTCAAGAAATAATAATTTACTCTTGGATTTAGTTGTGTGATACAGCGTTATGTGACAGCGATCACGCAACGAGCTGTTATCTATATCTCATGAGCGTCGAATATTGTGTATTGAAATTTGTCTCTTAATAGTTAGACAGAAACAGACGTAAAATGGAGAGGTCACGAAAATTTATAACAAAACTACGTCATTCTACGGAAGTTGTTTGTAGAGGGGAGGCTCGCAAGTTCGCTTTAGAGCCTTATAATAAGAGAAGCGCGATCTTGTTCCTACTTCCTGATTGATCGATTGCAGCCGCCATATTAGATCCGCAAGGTCTCACGTAACATATGTGTTGTGTGTTGTTTATATACAATTTAAATAAATGCACACTTGTAATTACGGTAAGTAGAAATGTTTTTTCTCTATTAAATAAGCAGGAGACTTCATACTGATATTGTGAGATCCTTATTTGTGCTCAATAGTACACATATGTGTATGTGCATATATATGCAACCTAACCTCTTCATTCGTGTATCGGATTCTCATCATAATTTATCTTTTTTCTCTATTTTACGGGCCTAAGATGGCGGCGGTTGGCAAGGTGGGGGTATTATAAGCCTTATAATATTCGTATAGGGTAAATCCCAAAAAATATCATAAATGAAAAGGTCAAGCCATGTTCAAAAATAGAAAACCCTCAAGAATTTGAATTTTTACAAATTTAAATGATTATCTAATAATATATTACCATGAAAAGTAACTGATATATTATACAAGGTGCCAATTCAAAGTGAACATACATAAAGTGTATATTATTTAAATAAATTAATAAAATAAATAATATAATAAATTTAATAACATATTACCACGAAAAATAACTGATATGTTATTCAAGGTGCAAATTCAAAATGAACATACATACATAAGGTGTATATAAGTAAAATTGATTAAAATTTGACTCTAAGTGAAAGTACATAAGTGATATGTTATTCTTAGTGCACAAAATATAAAAGTCGTTTATTGAAGTTTGATTTGAAATTTATACAAACCTGGACAATGAAAAATAGTTGCTTGTAATTCCAGAGTACTAATTTGTTAATTACTCGGAAAAAGAACATGGCGGCCTGCTCTCAAAAAACTTTCGATGGATGGAATAAATAATTAAAATGAAAAAGTTATGAAAATGGTTTAGATTAAAAATCTCCAACTTTTCTGTAGTAAAATTTCGAATTTTCGTATCAATTTCCGATTTTGAATTTGTTATGCCATATTTTCAGCGAGTAATTTATTGATCAAAAAGTGTTGTATTGTTTGAAACGGGTAAATATTAAATAAACCCAAAATTCATAAGTAAAAAAGTTCTCATGTCAAGTACAAAGAAGCTACACGCTTAAAAAGATTAGTGATTATCTGACGTAACATACAACTATAAAAAATCAGATATTAATTATTCAAGATACAAGTGCGAAATAAATATCGTTAAAATATAGATACAAAATTTACCACAATTTTACTCTGAAAAGTAAGTGACATGCTTCTTAAAGTGCATATATAAAATTTAACAGTGTTTTGATAATGATTAATTTAAATATTTGCATTATCTCTCTTTCTCTCTCTCTGGGCAGGGTGACATATGTGATTGATATTTAACAGTACTACTAACTTATTGAATAGTCAGAGACAAGTTGTGTCGGATGAATCGGAATGTAAGTATTATTATTCTTAAGTGGATACTGAGAAACGCATCGAAGTTTTTTGAGAGCAGGCCGCCATGTTCTTTTTCCGAGTAATTAACAAATTAGTACTCTGGAATTACAAGCAACTATTTTTCATTGTCCAGGTTTGTATAAATTTCAAATCAAACTTCAATAAACGACTTTTATATTTTGTGCACTAAGAATAACATATCACTTATGTACTTTCACTTAGAGTCAAATTTTAATCAATTTTACTTATATACACCTTATGTATGTATGTTCATTTTGAATTTGCACCTTGAATAACATATCAGTTATTTTTCGTGGTAATATGTTATTAAATTTATTATATTATTTATTTTATTAATTTATTTAAATAATATACACTTTATGTATGTTCACTTTGAATTGGCACCTTGTATAATATATCAGTTACTTTTCATGGTAATATATTATTAGATAATCATTTAAATTTGTAAAAATTCAAATTCTTGAGGGTTTTCTATTTTTGAACATGGCTTGACCTTTTCATTTATGATATTTTTTGGGATAATAAGATATTTAAAAAACATAAGAAATTATGTCAGTTGGAAACGTTTCGACGCATGATATATGATTATATGAATATGAAAGAAAAAAAACACTTTTTTACATATTTTTATTTTGTAACATTTTTAATAAAGATATTAAGTCAAAATATAATAAAAAATAAAAATAAACTTAAAAATAGTACACGCACCAACGAAAAAACTTTTGATTTTTAAAAGTCTTCAAAATATGCCATATTTATCAAAAAATGTTTCCAAATTGTATCAAATGCGCGCTCGATATATTTCAAAAACATTTAGGCTGTGATCTACTTGACGCAAATGCTTCGAAGCGTTCCTTCTTTCTTCCTCTCTTTATTAAAAGAACAGAGAAAAAGAATGCTTCGAAGCATATGTAACGTCAAGTACGTGGATCACAGGCATAAAGACAAATCATATACATTTCAGATAGCACATGTTGTTTCATATACGTTTTCTAATCCATTGGATACGTTTAGGAAACGTACATATGAAACAAACATGTGCTACTTGGGATGCGTATATTTAGAGATGCAATAAATATTATTTAATCAATACAACTACTTTTCGCAATCATCTATATTCTATATTATTTTTGTGAAAACTATGTCAAAATTATAAAGTTAACATATGTAGTCCATTTTAAGAATATACAAATATTACAGCCAATGGATTGATATGAAGACATATATATGTTTATGTATGGACTATTACGGGGACATGGGTGTATAAAATTGAAATTTTTATACATATTTTAATTTAAGCCAAGCAATATCACTTTTAACTATACAATATGTATAATTGCTATAGCTGTATTCCTAATTATACTTTATTTGTAGAATATTAACTGTTTTACGTAGATGGGTATTTTGAGGACTTTTATTGTATTTGTACATACAAATAGTTAATGCTCGATCTATATAATATTTACCTCAAAAATGTAAATTTTTGCAAATTTAAATGATTATCTAATAATATAACCATGAAAAGTAACTGATATATTATGCAAGGCGCCAGTTCAAAGTGAACATACATAAAGTATATATTATCTAAATTAATTAATAAAATAAATAATATAATAAATTTAATAATATATTACCACGAAAAATGACTGATATGTTATTCAAGGTGCAAATTCAAAATGAACATACATACTTAAGGTGTATATATTATAAGTAAAATTGATTAAAATTTGACTCTAAGTGAAAGTACATAAGTGATATGTTATTCTAGTGCACAAAATATAAAAGTCGTTTATTGAAGTTTGATTTGAAATTTATACAATCTTGGACAATGAAAAATAGTTGTTTTCATAATTCCAGAGTACTAATTTGTTAATGACTCGGAAAAAGAACATGGCGGCCTGCTCTCAAAAAACTTCGATGCGTTTCTCAGTATCCACTTAGGAATAATAATACTTACATTCCGATTTATCCGACACAACTTGCCTCTAACTATTCAATAAGTTAGTAGTGCTGTTAAATATCAATCACATATGTCACCCTACCCAGAGAGAGAGAGAGAGAGAGGGGGGGGGGGAGGGCGGGAGAGAGAGAGAGGGAGAGAGAGAATGCTAATATTTAAATTAATCATTATCAAAACACTGTTATCAAAACACTGGCCGCCATGTTCTTTTTCCGAGTCATTAACAAATTAGTACTCTGGAATTATGAAAACAACTATTTTCATTGTCCAAGATTGTATAAATTTCAAATCAAACTTCAATAAACGACTTTTATATTTTGTGCACTAGAATAACATATCACTTATGTACTTTCATTTAGAGTCAAATTTTAATTAATTTTACTTATATACACCTTATGTATGTATGTTCATTTTGAATTTGCACCTTGAATAACATATCAGTTATTTTTCGTGGTAATATATTATTAAATTTATTATATTATTTATTTTATTAATTTATTTAGATAATATATACTTTATGTATGTTCACTTTGAACTGGCACCTTGTATAATATATCAGTTACTTTTCATGGTGATATATTATTAAATAATCATTTAAATTTGTAAAAATTCAAAATCTTGAGGGTCTATTTTTGAGACGGGATACCTAATGGAGTCGACATAAGGCGGCTGAAATTACTCTATTCTACCTTCTTTTTTTTTTTTTTTTTTTTTTTTTTTTTTTTTTTCTCTTTTTGAGCCTTCGTGCCCCCCCCCCCCCCCCCCCCCCACTTCTGGATTGCAACGTTTATAAAAAACTTAAACGCAACCCAACCTCCACCATAGAGAAAAAAACATCCTCTCTTCTCAAGATTGCAGGTCTCCCTCCTGAAACTTTTAAATACCTAATCCCCCGGGAATCCTCGGCTCCCAAACTCTACTGTCTTCCCAAGATTCATAAAGAATCAGTGCCCCTACGACCCATTGTAAGCAATATTGGTGGACCCACCTACCAATTAGCCCGCTACCTCACTAAACCTCTCCAAGAACTCACTGGTCTCAATGATTCTCACATCAAGAACTCTATCGATTTTGTGAGTAAAATTGCAAAAATCAAAACAAAACCCAATGACATCCTAATAAGTTTTGATGTGGTTTCATTGTTCACAAATGTCCCAGTCCAGGATACATTGGACATTATTAAAAAGTCCGATAGACTCCCTGCCAACCTCTTTCCATTAATAGAACATTGCCTAACTTCGATCTACATCCAGTTTCAAGGAGAATTCTTTGAACAAACTTCTGGATCAGCAATGGGATCCCCTATTTCCTCTATCATTGCGAACATCTTCATGGAACATTTCGAAAACGAAATCCTGAAAAACGCACCCCTTAAACCCTCCACGTGGTTCCGATATGTGGGTGACACATTTGTTATATGGAGCCACGGCAGAAAAACTCTTCCACTCTTTCTCGCCTTTCTCAACTCCCAACACCCGAACATTAAGTTTACAATGGAGGTAGAACAAAAGAACCAACTCCTTTTTCTAGATGTGTTGGTTCGAAGAAACGAAGACACCTTAGGCCATCAGGTTTACCGAAAACCAGTCCACACTGACCGGTATTTTCACGCAACCTTCCATCACCATCCTTCGCAAAAAAATTCGGTTATCAGTTTGTTGATATACAGAGCTCTCACAATCTCTGAGCCAACTTCCCTGGATGAAGAATTAAAACATCTTAATCAGGCCTTGACTAAGAATGGGTACAACAGCAAGAGCATCAATCAGACAACCAAGAGATTGAAGAACAAAATCTGTAGTCTCATCGACACCGAAACACTAGATGAAGAGAGAGAAAAGAAAAAGACGACTGTCCTTCCGTATCTTCAAGGTACGACGGAGCGCATAGGCAGAATTTTGAGTAAACATAACATTAGAGTGATCTTTAAACCCCAAACGAAGATTTCTCAATTATTCTCAAATCCCAAGGATCAAAGACTACGCCTGAAACACCAGGTGTGTACAAAATACCTTGCGCCTGCGGAAAAGTATACATAGGAGAAACCGAGAGGAAGATCAGTACACGGATCAAGGAACACCAGCGGTGTGCCAAATACAGCCAATTTTCTCAATCAGCCTTAGCTGAACACTGGATGGAGACATTCCGTGCAGTACGATAAATCTACCATACTGGTCCCTTCACAAAGCTATTTCGCCAGAAAATATCGTGAAGTTCTGGAAATTTTGAAACATCCTGACAACCTCAACCGTGACAAAGGTCTTCAAGGAAATCCTATTTGGCATACCGTCCTCCGGTTTTTTAATTGACCGGCCGATCAATTAAAACATTCTGATTGGCTGACCAAATTAACCCCCCCCTTTCCCCACCAGGAACAACGGAGGTATATAAGGACTACCGCAACCGAAGAGAGCTCAGAATCGGAGCTCCTAGCCCTGATGATGCAAGCTGCAATGTTGCGAAACGTCGGCAAAGTGCCCAACATGCACGGAGCATCCATCCGGAAACCCTCTCAGTTAATATACAAGGTAACCCGAAATTCGAAGGTAATAGATTGTAACATGAAAGTTCATGAAAAGTTAAGTGATAAAAGCATGCACGTCAATTTTTTATAAAGCTTTTTAAAGTTTTAAAGTATGACAATCATAAGTGTTAGTCACAAGAATCACCTGTTTGTGTGTCGGTAGTATGCGAAGGATTAATATTATACTTGCATGCACATGACATTATATTGCCAGTTGAAAGTTTGAGACTTTATTTATTATATAATTAATTGAAAATGTTATATGATGAAATGAAATAAATCGAAACGCACCCTTATTATTGGTTACACCAATACTTATGTATACTTAAAGAACTATTTTATAAAAAAAGTCATGCACTTTTGTTTATTTATGTTGCAATCTTATTATACTCAGGAATATCCTGTACTCCTATTACATGTTTAATAAATATAAAATAAATATAATAAATATAAAATATGTTATAATACAATTACGAGATAATATGCATATATGTGTTTTAATTGTTATACAGTTAATTAAGACATAAGTCATATGTACATAATTAACTTATAAACATACAATATTTTAATTACAATTAATTAATTAATTGTATTAATTAATTAATTAAAATGAACAAATAAGTCATGTGTATGATATATACAGTCATGACTTGTATCTATATGTAGCCAAGGGACACATCGTAATCAAAATTGTGTCACTTTGACATCATATTGATCAAATTTACAATACATCATGTTTTGGTCAACATGTCAAAATGATGTCATTTCTACTGCAATGTGTACTCCTTGGGTACGTCTTAAAGTCTAACAACAATGGGTGCGTTCAGCAGACTCAACAGTTGAGTAATTCTTTTTAATGCGTCAACATAATTGGTCTAAATTTCGGGATCTAACAGAAAGGACCAATAATCACTGATCGCTCACTGATCTGCTCTGCTGCTGAACGCAGCCAATAGCACGCGTGATTCATATATATAACCGTATTTATTTATTTACGGTACTGCTCTCAGAAGCCTCGCTACGTAGCAACCATACCATAAATGCTGAGTCGATTCTTCTCACTCTTCTTCTCAAATCGTGAACGTACACTAATTTGCAGATATTTATTAATTAACAAATTATTATTTATTAAAACTCATTATTTATTGCAATAATCATAAAACGATATATGATGATGGCACTTTTCTATTCAATTAACACTCCCTACCTATTCTTTATGTGTTGCACTTATTATCACACCCCCTGTGTGTGTGTGTGTGCGTGCATGCTTGTGTGCGTGTGTGTGTAAATTTGATTTCGCTTCAAAGTAGACATTTTCAATTAATAGTCTCAAATTTTTAGTTGACAATATATAATATGTATTAAAAATTTTTAATAAAAATACGCATATATTGTTATATAAATATTATTATCGGTCGAAACGTAGTGTTAATAGTTAAGAATAAAATTAATCAGACAGGTCGAAAGAAAAATTTGAATTCCGTTTATTAATATTCACCGGCGAAAGAGAGTTTTGATATATTATTATCTTACAAATAAATAATTCATTATAACGTTGCATAATATATCGTATATCACACACACACACACACACACACACACACACACACACACGCACGCACGCACGCACGCACGCACACACACACACACACAAATTGTATAAAATGTGATAAAACTATCGACAAATATTATATTACATAATTGAAATTTAATTGCAGTTCGCACACATATAAAGAAACGCTGATTTAAAAAATGTATATAATATTTAAGTTATAAATTCATTTCTCAAAAATATAATTTTGAAAAAAAAAACAAAATTAATATCAATGAATTGTACAAATTAAACGCTTCTTAATTTTTTTCCGAAAAAATTGAGATTCCCAAAAATTACTAACAGAAAAAATTAAGACATGCAAAATAACATTTTTTTTAAATTTATATTTATAAAGTACATTAAAACTTGAAAAACTTATAATTAAAACATTTGTCTATATGAGGAAAAAATTATGTATTAACAGCATTTCATATTATTAAAAATTTTGTTAATTTACTAACAATATTAATTAAATTAAAATTTATTAAAAATAATGTCATTGATTCAATAACAATAAAAACAAATAACATTTTATTAAAACAAGAATGTCTATTTTACTTTAATATTGTTATTAAATTAACAAAGTTAACAAAATTAACAAAGTTTTCAATTACATAGCTGTTAGGTAGTGTTGTTAATACATTTTTCTCTAAACACACACACACACACATATGTCTATTTTGATATATATTAAATTTTTAATTTTCGATGTAGTATAAAATTAAGAACTACCCTAATGTGTGTATATATATCTATATATATACAGGGTGTCCCATCGCACTTGTGCAAACGCTCGTGAGCAGGTACGGCACAGTAAACTGAACAGAAAAGTCCTGTACCATTTTGCTAAATTCGCAATAATAAGCGAAATATTTAATATTAAAATTAGGCGAATAAGAGCGCGCCGAAGTACAAGGAGGCAAGCGCTTGAGCCGCCTGAGCTATAGCACGGCCTAGTGTGTCAGCATTGGCTGCCCGGAGATGTGGCAAGAGACGGCAGCGACGAGGTACGGGCAGCGGCATGCCTTTCCCCTCGTCTAGCGTCCCGCTGTCCTAGGTTACCACACCGTGGATCTGTTCTTTTTAACTGCACTGCTGAACTGGTGCAATAAGTTAGAGTGAAAAAAATATACATTTGTCTCATTCTAACTTGTTGCACCAGTTCAGCAGTGCAGCTGAAAAGAACAGATCCCGTGTCAAGACTCAATTGCCGATATTATAATAAACTGCCGATATTATATTGAAATAATAAACGTAAATAAAAATAATTTTGCATAAAAAATGTTATTTCAATATGTGAGGTAACGATTACAACCTGTATTCGTTGTGTTTTGCTTGAAATAGTTTCAGTCTCTCTGTTTAAGTTGGCATGACGAATTTCAGGAAAATAAAAATTCAAAAAATAACATTAAGAATAATAGAATTCTAACAACACTTTTAATAGGTCTACAGTTCCTGATAAAAATTAAAGAGTTCTGCACTTGTATTAAAAAAAATAAAATTAATCTAAAAAAATGCGTCATGCCAACTTAAACAGAGAGACTGAAACTATTTCAAGCAGAACACAACGAATACAGGTTGTAATCGTTACTTCACATATTGAAATAACATATTTTATGCAAAATTATTTTTATTTACGCTTATTATTTCAATATAATATCGGCAGTTTATTATAATATCGGCAATTGAGTCTTGACACGGGATCTGTTCTTTTCAGCTGCACTGTTGAACTGGTGTAACAAGTTAGAATGAGACAAATGTATATTTTTTCACTCTAACTTATTTTCACTCTAACTTCCTACTCTAACACTAGTTCAGCAGTGCAGTTAAAAAGAACAGATCCACGGTGCGGTAACCTAGGACAGCGGGACGCTAGACGAGGGGAAAGGTGTGTCAGCATGCCGCTGCCCGTACCTCGCCGCTGCCGTCTCTTGCCACATCTCCGGACAGCCAATGCTGACACACTAGGCCGTGCTATAGCTCCGGCGGCTCAAGCGCTTGCCTCCTTGTACTTCGGCGCGCTCTTATTCGCCTAATTTTAATATTAAATATTTCGCTTATTATTGCAAATTTAGCAAAATGGTACAGGACTTTTCTGTTCAGTTTACTTTGCCGTACCTGCTCACGAGCGTTTGCACAAGTGCGATGGGACACCCTGTATATATATTATAATATTTATTATAATAATGTATACGTAATATATGTATACATAAAGTAAAAGAATCAATAATAAATATACAAACTATCACGTGTATGTTTGTATATATATACATATATATGTTAAAAGCATAATAATTTTCATTTATGGTTATATTTATATCTATTATAATAAAAGATCGAGATGATATATTAAAAAGAGAAAAATTATTAGTTTAGAAATTCGATTATACTGTTATAATTTGATATGTATTTATGTCAAGTACTTGGAATGAAAACCGATATAATTTTAAACTCGAAATTATATTACAATAAAATGATAATTATTTTCATTTTTCATATATAGAGCTCATGATAAGAAATGAAGCGATACAATAGATATTAAAATTCTTTTAAATAATTTAAAATAAATGTAAATGTAATGTAAATGTAAGTGTAAATAATTTAATTTTTTTTATCTCTATAAATTATCTCTATAAATTAATTCGTTATAATTTATTAGCAATTCTGTGACAAGATCACTACGACAGCCAATTAGCGTCGAAAGAAAGTCAAAGTGCTTTAAAAATGACGGATTCATGGGCTTAATCATGGACAGTAATTAATTGCAAGCAACAATTCAACAATTCTACAATGCTTCGACGTTACGATACGACTAATGTAGGCTTATTATTAGCTTTACAATTAGTTACGATCGGCAGCTTAAGATGTGAAGAGAAAGGTAAGAGAACAGTAAAAATCAACACGAAAATTAAGCCGAAAGTTCCAACTAAAGCCAATTATTGACTTTGATTATGAATAATATCAAATAAAATCAAGAAGTATCATGAAATTATGAAACTAGTTTTGCGAATTAAGATTTAGACACTATTTCTATATCATTACTTACATTAGAACAATTAATTAACAATTAAGATAGAACTTTATATGGTTTTGTGCTTTTTATTAACTAAATCATTGAATTTTTGTATTATTTTAATTTTATTAATTTTTATTTTTTATTATTAATTTTACGATGTATAAAGATTAAAAACTAAAACTAGATAATAAATACCAACCCAAGAAACATAGCAGTCAAAATGACATCAGATTGACCAAAACAGGTAAATTTGTAGTTAAAGTTATAATATCATTTTCAGATTATCGTTATCGATATAAAAATCGGTATTACATCAATAAAAATAAAGTTTAATTATTATAACTTTACATGTATTACAATATTATAACTTTAATTATTATAATTATATGATAAACCTACAAAAAAAGGGAATCTACTATCGATGATTTTGTCCTTGAATGTAATATAAAATCCACCCTCCTTCCCAGCTAACACAGCATATTAATGCAATATAACCTAGGAATAAGGGCTATCGCACACAAAATGCATAGCGTTGCATAAACATAACATAAGACCGCTGGACCAATGCGCATCTTATGTAAATCAATATGGCGACTTTTTTCTAGGTGTTTATTGGTCCAGCGGTCTTATGTTATGTTTATGCAACGCTATGCATTTTGTGTGCGATAGCCCTAACATATAATATAACAGATGTTACACTCTATTTATATTATAGTTACATAATCTTAATTTATACATGCAATAAAACTAAGTTATGAAATAAGTTATGAAACTATAATATTACTTCGTTATTTATATGTTATAAAATGTGAACAGTAATATAACTGTAATAATACATGTTATATAACAGTTGTTATATTTGTGTTATATTGATATTATAATTCGAAATTGTCGCGGAACTCCATAACCTCGCATAGCAACAACTACGTGCATATTTCCGGCTCTCCGATCGGTTTTCTACTGGAAACAGCATCACGAATCGACGTTTTCACACAGCGTGATTTTAATCAAAGGTAATCCATTATAGTTTCTTAAGTAAATGTTTAAGAAATATGACATAAAGTTGTAGAAAATATTACTCTACATAATTAATGTAATATTTCTTAAGTACAATATATATGATATAATATTAGATTATACATCATGTTCTTTCTACAAGTTCTAGGTTATGTTTTTAGTTGCGAAACCTGCAACAATATTTCATATAATACTTATTGCAAATCCATAAATTATATAATTGTATGTGGATTTGCAAGTACATAGTCTTTTATTTTTGACATTGCATGAATATATTCTGGCTAATAGTTCGAGGTTATGGCTTTACTTGCGAAAGTCGCATATCGTTTAAATCAAGCAATGTTAAAAATATATAAAAGACTATGTACCTGTTGCAAATCCACATATAATTATATAATTTGTGCATTTGCAATAAGTATTAGCCAGAATAATAATTAATTATTTAAAAATATTGAAGAAATGTAGAGTATATATGCTTGTGCGGCTTTTGTAACTGAAAAGACAACCCAGAGATCGTATATAGGAAGAATGACGAATTATTTGATATTATATATATATATATATTATATATATTATATTACACTTAAGAAATACTACATTCATTGAGTAGAGTAATATTTTCTATAATTTTATGTACTATATCATATGCTGTTAGATTAATGTATTCTTTAATTTCAGCACACGATTGGCTTTCGCAGCGCTTATCTATATCATTACGCGCCTATCTGCGGCGTTCTTGTATTGTACTGTCCTTCGGACAGTGTGTGGTAAGTCTTTTCCACTAGGGATAGCATCACGAATCGACGTCATACAGCTTGGTTTTATTCAGAGGTAATTTATTATGTTGCCATCTGTCAATTTTGTTAACATATTGTACAACTCTGAAATGCAAATCACTTGTCGCTGTATTTTCTGTTGATTCAATCGCTAATGAAATTTTCTTTTCCTTTTCTTTAAACGCAATCGGACATGTGATTGAGATTTACAGAGTTTGTACAACTATAGTTTCATATAATTATTTTATTTTATAAAAATGTAACTTATATTTTGGTTGATAAACTCGATAATAAAAACAGTGACTTTTTGTGGTTGATGTTGATAAAATCATATGTATGCATAAGGTGTTTTGTGAAATATCTGCTCTATTAGCCATCAGCCAACATATGAATTACATTTTTTATGTAAAAACATGGACTAATATTTAACAAAAAGAAAAAATATGTTATAAAATATAAATTTTATAAAACTAAATTAATATTGTTTCATTCTTTTATCCTTATCCACACATGCAGAAACACAACTCTCAGGAAATGTGTGTTTTTGCATATACTAATTCTAGAAAAAATCTAAATTAATTGTAAACGAATGCAACCAAATATATTCAGTTGCATTTGTTTACAATTAATTTAGATTTTTTTCTAGGATTAGTATATGTAAAAGAGACACATTTTCTGAGAGTTGTGTGCAAATTAGGGTACAGTGAGATAACAGTCACATTGCACTAATATAACAACGTAACAAATTACGTGATAGTTATATTACAGTTATATAGTTTTCACTTAACTATATAACAGTTATGTAACATTTAAGTTTACATGCTATATCGATATAATATAATTGTGATTTTCTGAGTGGGAAATTACAACTAACATGGATGTTGCATGTAAGTTACATGTCATATTGCGCGTTACATTCCGTTATATTGTGACAACGTGGATGTTATATATCTGCGTTTGCTGGGTCTGAACCTTTAGTAGGCCATTGCTTGTTGTATATTAAAAAGTTATTAATAAAAGATGTTTTGTAACTAGACTGTACTTTATATACAGATAGATAGTTATTAACAAAAGTTAAATAATTTTATATATTTAATAACACAGTTCTGCGAGGGTCAATCACATAAATAAAAGAAAGTGGATCTTATAGTTTTTTTGACGCTAAAAATGAATCTGGGCTCAGAAATTCTCTAGCACGTCAAGTTTTAGAGTAATTTGAGATTAAATGATTGGCAAAAATGGCCATTTTGGCCAATTTCAAACAGTTATTGTGAGGGAACAAATTGTTATTGTTTATTTCGGAAAACGGCATTGTATAGTCTTTAGCTTTAAAATCCATTTTCGATTGCCGCTGTACGATTTGTTTTGGTTGAGATATGAAAGATAGAAGATGTCATGTACATGATGAATCCAATAAACCATTGCCACTCATGTCAGATATACATGTTGTACTACGAATCATAATGTAGATCACAACATCTAGATATTTTGGAATAATGCTTGTTAACGTTTCTCATTCTCATAAGCAATGAGAAAATATTAGTTTTATTAAAATGGAAAATGGCGGATTGAATATAACAAAATCAAAGCATCCAGCCATTGAAGGCAAGATCTGAAGATGATGTTCCAGTCAGTGAAGGCAAGATAATATCATGATGATCCAACCATAATCTTTCATATTTCAGCCAAAACAAATCGTATAGTGGCAATCAAAAATAGATTTTAAAGCTGAAGACTAGTACTATACGATGCCGTTTTCCGAAATAAACAATAACAATTTGTTCCCCCACAATAACTTTTTGAAATTGGCCAAAATGGCCATTTTTGCGCCATTTAACCTCAAATTACTCTAAAACCTAACGTGCTAAAGAATTTCTGAGCCCAGATTCATTTTCAGCATCAAAAAAATTATAAGATCCACCTCTTTTCATTCCTGTAACTGACAAAACCTCAAATTTCGCAGATCTGTGTAATTTTTAGTAAATTCTGAAATCTATTATTGTGTATTTTGCATGGAAAGCGAGGATTATCCTGATTTCAGTGCAAAACGAAGTCTATCGTTGTATGGTTCCACATAGATTTCCAATATTCAATCTCGGTTTTACATACTGCAAAACATATCCTCTTTATACATGAAGGACACTTATATTTATAACAGAAAATTCAACGTTAAAATTTCTCACATGTTCATTTGATTTAAGCGTGACTGGTACAAATCTTAATGTAACTTTATCATATATAATCCTTAAACGTTTTGCTGTTTCTCAATTTGTTTATTGACTCGTTTCTCTTAACCGCGGTACATCACGGGTTACTTTTATTTGTTTATTATCTTTGAACGCATCGCGTAATCCGTCAATAGAGCTACCGTGCTGAAGTACTCCAAAAAGTAGCTTACTTAGGCACTCGTTCGTGGCTTTAGACACGGTATTGTTACATGCAAATTCTATATCTTTGAGAACAGGGTTATACCAGGATATGTTCGTCGGTTAACTTAATTTATCAGTAATGTATAATGTATAATAACGGTTAAATCTCTTAACCTGACCATTAGCTTGCGGCGAGGCAGTGGCTGTCTTGATGTGCTGTATGTTTTGACTGTCTAAAAATTCCTCGAATTTACGCGACGTGAAATAACTGCCGCGGTCGGAGACAATTCATAGCGGGCGGCTATAATGTTCGAAGTAGGATTTGAGACATTTTATAATTTCCGTGGCATTCGTGCTCTTCGTAGCATACAACTTCAGATATTTTATGAAAGCGTCGACGACTAAAAAAATATAACGATTTTTGTGTGAGCCTGATCTAGATGCCAGGGCCAAATGATCCACATGGATCGTGTCGAACGGTACGTCCCTTCGGGATACTGTGTAAAGATTCTTCTAGTCTTCCGGTGTTGGGGATAAACGCGATGCACTTTAAATAATTCTTGAAATGTTTTTCAACTTTTGCCTTTATTCCCAGAAACTAATAACAAGATATTTCAAACAGTTTTTTTTTATTCCGACATGGCTCACTTCGTTATGATATTTATGTATGACGTTGATCTCTAATGCCGCCGACATAAAATAAAATTTGCTCTTGATGTTTTCTATAAACAAAACCGTTCCTCATTTCGAAAAGTTTGCTCTCTGATAGTCCTAATTCTTTACGGATTTTCTTAATTTTGGGATCGTCATCTTGACATAACGCGAGATTTTGTCAAACTACTTATTTTCTACTACAAAGATTTGCCGACTCAACGTATCTACGTGTAACATCCGGGAGCCCGCCCTATGCTCGAGGGTACAACCATAATTTTGCATTTCGAGGACTCAATGCGAGGTGAGCCATGTCGGATGCAATGTGAGGATTAGTCTCCTTTTTCTTAAGTGTTAAACTTAATACTTGACAATTCGTAACAATCTTGAACTTTAAACCGAGTAAGTAACATATGTGCGAAATCATCGTAGGGCATAAATTATCGCTAATGTTTCGAGCTCGAAATTACTCCGTTGTTTTTTTTGAGAAGTAAAACACGAGATAAAATTTCTGATCCGCTTTTCGTTGTAACAGAATTGCTCCAAATCCCGCCGCGCTTGCGTCACAGTGGAGCTCAATCTCATCTCGTAGAGAATACAGACTTAAAATAGGTGCGTTCGTTAAACGACTCTTGAGCATTTCAAATGTTTCTTCTCTGTTTCTTTAAAGTAAAATTCTGCATTCTTTTTCGTTAAATCGTACAGAGGTCTTGCCATTACCGAAAAGCTTTCAACAAACTTTCTAAAATAGGAACACAGTCCTAAAAAATTTTGTACGTCTCGGATGTTTCTTCGGACTGAAAATTTTTCTATCTTGGAGACCTTGATTTGTCTGTCGTATACCTTCACTGGTTATTGTATAGCCTAAATAATCTAATTTTGTCTGGAAGAATCAACACTTGTCCAGCCGTAATTCTAAGAGATTCGCGACGAGCAATTTGAATACTTTCTCTAACATCTCGAAATAATGGTTGCGATAAAGAAATCATCCAAATAAACCAATATTTCCCTCGCGTCGATCTGTTTCTTAAAGACTTGCGTAACAAACCGTTGAAATTTAAGAGGGGCATCTTTCAGACCAAAAGACATCCGTACAAACTCGTATTGTCCCAGTAACGTGACGAACGAAGTGTATTTTACGGAATCTTCGTGCATCGTAAATATGATAAAACCTATCCTTGAGATTTAATATTGTAAAGTATTTCTTTCCTTCTAATAAGTTTAATTAGTTTTCAACCAATGGAAAAGGGAAATTATCACGGGTTGTTATCACATTGAGTGTTCGGAATCACACATCCTCATCTCCCCATTTTTTTTCTTTTTTTTTTTATTAACGATCGGCGACGCGTACTCGGACGTACTTTATTGAATGATGTTTAGAGGTGTAGATCGTCTAAGATATATTTCTGGACTTTTATCGTACGCAAGCCTACGCCGTATACACGAAAACGGTTTATCTCGTGAGAGTGAGTTTCATGATATTCTCTACCGGGATTCGATGGTCTTTGTACATCAGTGTAATGTTTTTCGAATAATTAACGCGCCAGTGTCTTCACTTCAGCAGAAAGATCACTGTTAATTTACATATCTTGTGCGGAAGCGCTGACGCTCTTATCTACCTTGATATTTATGATGTCGGTGATCTCTCTATCGATACTTATCGATAATTTAGCGGTTTTCAAGAAATCGCGTCCTAAGACAATTGGGTTGCTTCGCGTCGTGCTATTCGGGATGACTCGCAACAAAATATCATATTTTCCGTATTCGTATTCTGCTAAGATTTCATGTACGTAGCGAAAAGCGCGGAACAATCCTGACTTCTGATTGGCCATGACAAGTCTTCCGTGCGCTCATTCCGCGCTGTTCCGCATACATAAAGTCTTAGCATTTACGCGACCGATCACCTTTAATCTGCTACCGTTTATCCCAGCGTCAAAGAGCAGCATATTCCGTGAAGGCATATGATTGTCGGTTATGTTCCGTACCGACAATCATATGCCTTCACGGAATATGCTGCTCTTTGACGAAAGAGCACTAATAGAACTGTCTGAATCAATCAACGTCAAGATTAATTGTAAAACAAAGATCATCGTCCTTGATCATCTATCTTCAGTTTTACTTCTTGCCGGAAATCATCTTTTGGCGGTTCGCATGTCAAACGAAGGACGTCTGCTGGTTGTTCCTACGCCACGTAATTGATGTCTTTTTGTTGTTCACGTGTCGGGCGGCAAACACTTTCTGTCAAAGAATTACACTGGGCTGCTAGATGTCCAAATTTACCACATTTAAAGCAAGATCCACGTTCTCTTCTTAGCTTCATGCACTTTGTTGTGATATGGCCGATGGTTCTCATTACAGTTATAACACTTTACTGGAGTTGCTTTCTCTCAAACTTATGCTCTCTATCCCATGGATTGTTTTTTTCTAAATGCGAGGCCTGGATGATTTGCGAGGAGCTCCCTTCGGCGACGAAACATCCATGAATGTTGTCTGCATCTTGTCTATTGGCCGATAACACTGCACCCGTGCTTGCATGCGTAGATCTTGGCTCGAAATGCCCTCAATAACATAATTAATTAATTCACGGTAAGATGTATTAATCACCAATCGGTTAAAAGTCGGATCTTAACAGCTAATCAAATGAGCTGCGCACCGACTTGATTTGTTGGATTTTGACTCAGTAAATCAACTTTTTAAAATTAACATTGATTTTAAACAAATTGATGCTAATAAGTCCCTCTTAAATCTGATAACAGATTTATTGCGAAAAATATTATCTCAGCCAAGATTCGAAACTGGAACTCCCTTATTCTGTGCGGGCGTCATACCAATTCGACCACCGAGGAATGTGATAATATTTGTCGCAACAACCAATATCATGTGTACGTCTGTTTTGGCACGTATAGTAAACATTTCAAATATTTTTGACCACGAACTAGATATAACGATAAGATGTATTAATCACCAATCAATCAAAAGCCAGATCTTAACAGCCAATCAAATGGGGGGATGAGTTTGCGTCGTAATTTCAATGGGTCCACTCGTTGCCCGTACATGCTATTTGATTCTCGGAGGAGATTGTTGCAGCTTAGCTCGACGCAATCGATCTTCGAGTAAAACCATATGAGTGCCTTGCCAGACAATTTCTCGTCTAGATCGTATGAGAAAAGCAACTCCTTTCTCCACCTGCCTTTCCCATCAGTCGAAATCTAAATCACTGCCGTTGTACTCGCCAATCAGATCCTTGAGATACTTTCGTACGCTGGTTCGAACAGGTACGTTCCCTCCTGGTTGTGATGTCATCTTTAACACTTCGAGCTCCCTCCTTAGAAGCTTGGCTTCTCGCGCAGCTAAGTTCCTTTCTTTCCGTAGAAGTTCTATTTCTCAGGTAGTTGAAATGACATTCTCAGCATTTGTTCCCATTCGCGGCTCGTTGTCGTGCGCATCGCGTGTCTCTTTGGTTAGATATAACCACGGACTAAGGAATAGAGGGACCGAGTCTAAAGTCCTAGTTTAGGCGAGAGGGGATGGTAACTCAAGCGTGCGGGGGGACTGCTTTCCGCCATATTGATGTAGCGATTCTCACACAGAGATCCTGTCTCTGTGACATGGTTACACTCGTGTAGTGGTGCCACGAGACATAACGAATGACAAGTGTAAAGAGGTTAGGCGGTGATTTTATGTTTTATTATTGTTGTTATTGTTGTTATTGTTGTTTATTGTTGAAAAGAGAAATTATTTTACATCTAACAAGAGAATAAAATATATTAATTAGTTCCAATTCTTATTTCTTAATTCACGCATTAATTTATTCTATTCTTTTTATTTTTAAAATAAATAATTCCAATTTCTTATTTATAATATTTAATAATTATTCCTATTTCTATTTTGTTTATTGTGCGCAAGATCTGACTTTCATTTCTCACACGTACGCAAATAGTGAGTTCTATGTGTGGTGATTACTAAACGAATATGGCGGCCCCCCCCGCCGCAAACGTGCCCCACCGGTACAGCTTGTACTCCGTCCCTCTATTCCTTAGTCCGTGGGTATAACTCTTCGGCCAGGACTCCTCCATCGAGTAATCGCTTCAACAGCTCGTTCTTCGTACCGGCTGTCGTTCTTCGTACAAGCATCTTTCCTTCAGCTTCTCCTGACGTTGTCTGATCTCGAAACGAAGTTCTTCACAATCACAATCTCATTACAGTTACATAATAGAATCATGGTTTCATAAATGCGATCACTTTTATAAAATATAATAACTTCAGAAAAACGTAAACCGGACTTGAACACCAATAACTCCAGTCAATCCCACTTCTGACTATTTAAGGGATGGGGATAAAATACAGACTGACCAACTGATCACTTTACAATAACGTTAGGACTTCAGGCGTGCGGGTATCGATATAGTTACTCGTCCAGGAGTCCTTAGACTGCGGATCGCATATCCTCGACTCTTATAATCCGAGATGGTTGTTCTGGCAACGAAAAACCAAAAGATACCAAAAGTCAGGATCTAATGCGGAAGCCGTGAGGTATGTTGCCGCGGTGGTATGTAGCGGCTTGTCTAATAGGCGATCAAAGTCGCGTCCGCGACTGTCGGACAAGACAAAGTCGGCAGTACTGTGTTTGTCAGAAAATCAAAAGGTGGCGGGTAACCGCAGTTTCGGTAACCGCATGTTAAAGTCAAAATCATCGATAGTGAATCCTTTTTTGTGTGTAGGTCTACTAATTTATATTATTATATAATATAACTTATATAAATAATTATATAGTAGTTTATTGTAATTTAAAAAATTTTCAAATAATACAATAAACTTCAATCTCATGTGATATTCAAATTTAATAATTAATGCTTTAAAAAAGGCTAAAAACGAACGAGGATAGTGGTGTCCGGACAGATCTTGTCTCATTACAGCTTGAACTATGTCAATACTAATTGTAAGACTAATTGTTAAAACTTGTCATTTTTCATTTTATCTATCTGACTTCTGCCACATTTGGATTTGTAAATTTTCAGTTTATTCATCACTTTTCGTAAGTAATTTTATCACTTTTTGTAAGTTTTCAACTTATTTAATACCTTTTTAGTTTCTGTTATTCCTTTTTAGTTATGGTTTTATTAAGTATTGTATTTTAATTATAAACCATATTAGATTAATATCCATATTGTAGTTTTTAACTCGGTTTTTTGGATTTCGATGTATATCACTTCACAAATCTTCCAGTCTGTTGGAGACTATCAAGCAAATTTTTTAAACAATTGTGGACTACTGCTTTCTCAAAGAACGACAAAGGTTGGTTACATATAAAACCTAATTTTATAATTTGACTACTATATCACGATGTGAGTGTTATGATTTCTTGCGTCTCCATTCTATGTATAACTTTTTACGAATTTATTTTATTTGGTCATTGGATTGTTACTGAAGAAGACTGAGTAAGAAACGCGTTTAACCTCGAATATTAGTATGTTTTTCATGATGTTTACATTGAAATGCCACACACCCTAGGACAACAATGAGAGATATGGTCACGTGACCGATGGGAGAAATCGAATAGTCATCCCATACGTTAAAGGTTTAAGTGATAAACTACGGAGGAGCCTAAAGAAATTCGGAGCAAAGGTTGTATTTGCTATACCAAATAAACTCAAGTATAATCTCTAGTATAATCAAAAAAGGTAAAGGGATGCTGTTACGATTCTTGACCAGACGGAGGTCGTCTATAAGTTGAATTGTAAGCAATGCGATTCATCATACATTGGACAAACAAAAGACACCTCAAAACTAGAGTCAACGAACATGTTAACGACATAAGAAGACGCAATGACCATCTTTCTGTGGTTAGTAAGTACCGTGTTTCTCAATCCCACGAATTTGATTGGGATAAGCCTGTAATTTTACACAAAAAGCCGAATACAAAAAAAACGAGAGATTGTCGAAATGCTCCTAATTAAGAAACACAATAACACTTTGAATCTTTCTTTGAAACAAAGCGATACCGATAAACTCACAGCTGTCTACGACAAGGTGATTGACGCCATTCACCCCCCACAATAATTAGTGACGCGTACCAAAAAATAGTTTGTACTTTACGTTTGTGAATTTTTTCATATTATGTTGTCTAATATTATTTTTCAGAATTCGATCACATTGTACCTATACTCGGGGCTTGCCCGGATTAGCGATACATCGATTTGATTACACTATATCGTCACAACATTTATTTATACTTATATGTTTAATTTATTTATTTGATCTTATTGCTCCTTGTCTCTAATTAATTTTACTGATCATTTAACAACAGATATAACATTGTCCATACCATGATTTATAGACCGTTATTTGACTACACCACATTGTTACATTTATTTTTATTTAGTTATTTATTTGATCTTATTTTATCCTTGGTCTTTATTTATTATTTCTGAGTATTTTAACGATCGACATAGCAATCTGTCTATACCACAGTTTACAGGTTATTAACCCCGACATAGGGTCTATACGTATTATATTATTTATTGTTTATTTTTTCTTCCCCCCATCACCACTTTATTATTTCGTTCGTATATCCTAACCCACCGATATGAAACGTGCTTATATTGTAATGTGATCTGTATCTAGCAACGTCGTTGCTCCGTTATCCTGCGGGATGTCGATGTATGACGCACACATGATATAAGTCTTCATAACTATGGTGTGTTGTTACTTAAATTTCATAACCATTTTTATTGTTAAATTTGTATTTAATAGCTGCGTGATTGACATAGTTTGGATGCAATGTCAATACGTCGGACACTTGCGTGCGTCAACTATTCTGCACCCCCATATGTAAAAATTTCCTTCACTTGAGAAGGGTCTAAACCTGTGGCCGAAACGTCGCGAATATTATTAACCCTTTCGCTTCGTCCAGTCCGCCGAAGTGCCGTCACTGAACGGAAGCACGCGCCAGAAATGTGCACAGTGCGCGTGGTTTTTGTATATACGTTTTTCTAAGTCACAAATAACAACTGTGCTTAATAAAACATCGTTGCTCTAATATAACACGTATAGTTCACATTTTTAATATGCAAAGACTTATACAAAATTATATTAGTTATTCTAAAAACATTAGACCAATT
>CABEGB010001387.1:0-80890 GCA_901521435.1 Crematogaster levior
TTTTAAACGTTCATCAATTAACTTTGTTGCAGATATTTGGCAACAGGAGATCAGATGCTATCTGTGGCGCTAGCATATAGAGTAGGAGAGTCTACTGCTCATATCATTGTGAAGGAAACATGCTCTATTATAGCAAATGTTCTGATGCCAATTTATATGAAACATCCTACAAAAGAAGAATGGAGAAAAGTCAGCAGTGATTTTTTAGAATTTTGGAATTTGCCAAATTGTGTTGGAGCAATAGATGGCAAGCACATATCTATCATAGCACCTCCGAATTCTGGCTCAATGTATTTCAATTATAAGAAGACTTTCAGTCTTGTGCTGTTGGCTGCTTGTGATGCTCAATACAAGTTTACGCTATTCGACATTGGTGCATATGGTAGTGAAAATGATGGCGGAATCCTTTCCAGATCAGACTTCGGACAATCTCTGTACGCAGGAACGCTCAACATACCTGAAGGCACTGCTTGTCTACCAGGAAGCGATAAGAAAGTATTTTATTACTTCGTTGGAGATGAAGCATTTCAAATGTCTACACACGTGATGCGACCATATCCGGGAAGATATTTAAATGAGCAAAAGAGGATTTTTAATTATCGATTATCTCGAGCCAGAAGAACGATTGAAAATACGTTTGGAATCTTTACAGCCAGATGGAGGATACTTCGAAGACCAATATGCGCTGGTCCAGATGTTGCAGACCGGTTGGTGCTAGCAGCAATGTGCTTGCATAATTTTCTAAAAACTATAAATGACGAGAAAGCTCCGCTGCAGCAAAGATATTGTTATCCCCAATTTGTAGATAGAGAAACGGAAAGAGATTTAATAGAAGGAGAGTGGAGAGATTTTCAGAATAATCAAGTAAGATCCATGGGAAATATAGGAGCACATAGAGCTACTAGAGAAGCCTATGCAATGCGCGATACTCTCTCATCATATTTTATGACAGCAGCTGGGGAAGTCCCTTGGCAGTATCAATACATACGTCGAGGGCAATATCATGATGATGTTCCTTAAAATTTACAATTGTTTTTTATTACACTTATATGTGATTAATTATATTACATTTTTCAGTAAAATACAACAGTCTAAAAAATACTGTAATGCACAAAATACTTTTGTATGAAAAAAATTAAAATTATTCTTTTTTGGAAATCACATAAACTTTTGTTTCTAATAAACTATTATACAGTGTAACCAAAATTAATATCTCTTCTAATAGTAAATATAACAAAATTAAAATTAAAGTTACATACGATACAAAAGACATACAATAAAAAAAAAATATATATATATATAGGTATATATATAAAATAACAGAAAAATAAAATTAATGAAAATGTAAGAAAAAAAAGTTTTTGGACTACACGCATTTGGCCTATAATCTTCTAATATTAAAAAAAATGAATCATTATTGGATATAGCTTTGTCTATCCATATCTCTCTCTTTATAAAACTAAAAACTAGAAAATAATTGAAAAATAATTAAAAAATACCAAAGAAAATAAAAGTGTGCAAACAAAAATTAACTTAATATTATGCTAATTTTCATAATTTAAGATCATGTCATTAAACTCAGGTTAATTAATATTTTAAAAATATAGCAACTCCATAAATTTTCGTTTTAACTTCTTTTTCTGTGGTTCTGTTGAAGTTTCGTTTGAAGTTCCGCTGTGACGAGCTTTCCAATGAGAACATCTGTGTCGTTGTCGTTCACTGGTTTTTTCCGGGAACATACTTCAGTTGCCATTGTACTTAGTGTATTGTTCATCTGATGAAATGCTGTTTCCATTGAGTCAATCTTCCGCTTTTTAAAAGTCCTCTGCTGATTCCCTGAAAAGCAAGAGAGTGGTGGACTGACTATATTCGATCCTTTCATGTTTGAAGCAGCCGTTTGGTTTGAACTTGAAGATGTCGATGACTGCAAAGAAATTTTTACATTTGTTTTACTTTATTAGGATCAATTTATTCGATTATTCACAAATAAAAATTACTCACCATCTGTGAAGTTTCTTCAATTGCTGCAAGTGGCGTACGGCATAGCAATGGTGAAGGTGACCGTAACTAAAAAGTTGAAAGAATCGATGAAATGTAAATATTATTTCGTATATTTTATCAATTAATTTAAAATTACACTTACTTGATGATCCAATTCCGAATGCAAAATAGTCTGACTTTCATGACCTGACATCTTTGACAATGTGCATATTTCTTTTGACATTGATGTATGCAGTGACTTCTGGCCAGATGTTGAAGATGGTGTTTTGTGCTGTAATGTGAGTAAATGCGTTTTCAAAGCATACTTCTCAAACAAGATTAATAAGAGAAAAAGAAGTTGTCGCACATTGGAGTTATCATTAGCAGACATTTCACGATCATCCTGAATAACTATCGAATGTTGGGTTTTCAATAATGTCCCACTGACACTGTTCGGTTTGGATGTCTTTATAAAGTTGACATTAGAGAAGCTTCTGAAAATAAATAAATATGATAAATTATTGTTGAATATGTTGAATTTATCAAGAACTCTATAATTATTTGAAAAAATAAATTAAACACAAACCTTCTTTGGGCTATATGATTTTCCAAGAAGGCAAGACTCTCAAATAATACCCACTTTTGTCTTGTGGGCTTTCCAGCTCCACTCCTTGTTTCTTGTTCCCGTAGTTGCCTCTCCTTACTGAAACGCTGACGGAGACGTAACCACCGATTCATGCAATCTGTAACTATATCATACACATCAATTTGAAAAACTGTAATCATATGATACATGTAAAACAATAGATAAAATGCAGTTATAATGAAACGAAATGGGGATCGACTAGCAAAAAAATTAACAAAAGAGATATCTTTGAGACTGACTTTCTTCCAAGTTCCACAATTAAAAGTTAAATTATAAAGTATACTTACCTGTCATATTTAGAGTAGTGGCAATTTCTGTCCACGCATTCTTCTTCATGTTCGTATCCTTATAATTTCCTGTAGTTTTATCATAAAGATATGGACGAGCACGAATCATATCAATTAATAACTCATCACCATATTTCATATACTTATTAAAGTTTTGATCACATATGTCCAGTCCTTCCTCCGCGTTCAGACATTCTTCATTATTTTCTTGGTCTTCAAAATGACTCGAATAATCTTGATGATCTAACATATTGCCGCAAATAATTGTACGACATATATTGATATATGTACTACATACAAACACGCGCCACGAGTTCGTAAATATAACCTACGTAAAAAAATTTGAATCTTGTGATTGGTTGGCAATAGGCAATAGACACAGAATTTCCAACGTGACGAAAATTCTGTGTTTATTGCCTGTGTCACGGTCTATTCTGCATTGATACACGGTTTCTCATAGGTTGGAATTCCTTGTTCCTATTTCTTATTTCTGTTCTCTGTTCCTATTTCCCATTGCCTGGCATTGTGCAAGGACCTTTACGATTGCGATTACGATAACGATAACGATTACGATTACGGCTACGATTAGGAACACGATTAGGAACACGGTTAGGAACACGATTAGGAACACGATTACGATTACTATCAGTAATCGGACATTATCAGTGTGCATCATGGAGAAGTCGTCAGCGTGTTCTGGGTATGTATATATTTTTTAAATATTATTTAAATATTAATAGTAATAAACACTATCAATTACCTAATGAAAATTTTATAACTGTTATTACTCTGTGTCGCATTACCTAAAGGCAAGGTTGAAGGCACATCAATTTCCCTTCATTCAAAGGGTTCTACAAAAAAAAATATAACTATCACAATGAACGGTTTCATTTTTGTAGTACTACTGTAAAAAGGCAGCGTTCCTCACGAGCATCGGCGATACAACTGGAGGATTTAGTGTCCTATATGGAAAAATATAGCTGTTTCGCCGCCGGTCGGTTTACCGGGAACGATGGAAAACTGCAACTGCAACAACAGTGGGATGAGCTATCTAAGAGGCTGAATTCCCTGTCCGGACCAGAAAAATCGACGAAGCAGTGGCAGACAGTAAATATAAATTTTAAGCTGTAATATTTACACATTACACATGCCAGAAATTTTTACCAAGTACCGAACAAGTACGATAAGCACTTGCATATCTCAAATATCTACATATCTATATGTAGATAATTGAGGGATTTTTGAAATTATATTTTTGCTCTGATTTCCGGCATGTATGTCACATACATAACATAATCTTTGTATATTACGGTTTCACGTTAATTCACGTAATTAGGTATGGCGAGATCTGAAGAGCACTACTTCTAAAAAAGCTAGTAAGCTTAGAGCTGAGCGTCAACGCACAGGCAATTTCCCAGTCACTGAAACTCCATTGCAGAACCTGGAGCTTCGCGTAGTTTCTGCAATTGGTCTGGATTACATTGAGGGAAATGCGAATTGTCCCGATAGTTGCGTAGAAGATGATGTATGTTTACATTCCCAGATAGCACGGTGACATTTAAAAAATGTATTAAAAATGTACATATTGGACGTTTCGTACGTATTTAAAACATCCGAATTACAGCCTCGCACATCTTTAGGAAAAATGCGAAAGAAAAATTGTAGTCAATGTCACTTGCTAACCTAGAAATCTTATGAGAATTAATAAATTTAATTTTTCACTTAAGGCTCGTCTACAATAGATAGAGTGATCGTCTACAATTCGTGGAGTAAGGAGTAAGAGTAGACGTATGAAGGTTAATTCCGGTGTAAAGGCGCTGGAGTATGGGCGTAGGCGAAATAAATTATTTTTATTTCCTACTCCTACTATAGCTCTTACGCTTACGCTCAACCAATCAAAGTGCAGAAGAAAAATTCTTGTTCAATGTGTATAGTGCTTATCGCGGAAGTTTACTGAGGTTATAAGAATACTTATAAAGAACGCAGTGCATTAAAAAATAGTTATAATTGAATTATAATGGAATATGAAAACGACGTGTCAGTTATTAATGTCGATAATGACACAGAAATTCTCAATGATGCATCAGATGCACAAATTATTGCTTGGAGGACACTGATCCATGTTGTCAAAGCTAATGGTGTTCTGTATCAGAAAAGACTGAAGGGATATAGTAAAAAAACTGACAAAACATTAATCTTGTCCATATTATTTCATATAATTCCATTTCTTCTTTCACTAACTTATTTAATGCGTGATCTATACGGTGATTATGTTTACTCCACCGTGTTGTAGACGCGATCGGCGTAAGCATCTTACTCCAAAAACGTTACTCTTACTCTTACTCTTACTTCTACGCCTACTACACTTATTGTAGACGAGCCTTTACTTAGAGACTTTTGGATTACAGCTTACAGCACGCTCTTAAAATTGTATTTTAATTAAAACACAACCCTAATAGCATAAATGTCCCGAGGACGTCCAGAGTACGTCCCGAGTACGTCCCTTCGTCCTCAGGACGTCCCTGGGACGTCCTTAGGAGATCTTGTGCTATCTGGGAATGCAGTAAATTAATCAAACAAAGCAATTAAAATTAAACAAATTTTATGGAATCACAGTTGATCGCGGTCTATGGTAGTATCAACAAACTCAAACAAGTCGTGGAGTCGCGAGTTCAACTAGCACAATCGTACAAACCACAATAATCCTCGTCCGTGTGCGTCGGTCAAGCGCTACCGATGGTAAGGGACCCCTCGGTAGGATTGTCGGTTACGATCGACACTTGTCGTTAATTTTAACCGACACGCATCGGTGAGGAGTTGTCGAGAATAGCTCTGACCGACAAACGTCGGTAGGAAGCGCTACCGACACCGACAGTCGTGGGTAGACAAGTACAGAATTGCGCTCCTGTACCGGGATTCTGTAACTCATTAACGACAAAAATCGTTATCGTTAACTAACGACAATTGTCGCTTGCGCGACCGACGACCATTACTGTGGATGATTCTGTAACATGGTCTTAACGATTGTAAGGGCTTTCGCAGACGAATTTCCATAATCGTAAACATAAGACGTAAACTTAAGCTCAAGAACCAATCAGATTATGGCGGGGAGCACAGACTTTTGCATAATGCATAATACATATGCATAAGAAATTCGATTGGTCGAATTCCTTATGCACATGCTAACGGACCAATCAAATTTCTTATGCATATGCGTTATGCGTTATGCAATGGTCTGTGCTCCCCGCTTATCGCTTTAGTTTTATGCAGTGCATAACATAACAGAAAGTGGCCATAAGCTAAAGTCACTAGAATTTCAACTTGTTGGAATTTTTTACGTAAAATTGTGGACAATCAAACAAGATACAATCTACAGTATATCAAATTGACATTGGTTGCGAAAATACCATTTAAGGTTAGGAAGGTTATATATTGTTTGATATTTGTATTGTGCGTACAATTGGTAGATTATTTATATTTTTATAAGTATATAAGTATAATATATAAATATGTGCGTAAATATAAATAAAAGTTATTGTGCTTTATGTTTTTTTTTAAATTTACTATATTGTGCTGTTCAAATATGTTTTTTCTAACATTTTTATCTTTTTTGTTATATATATTTCCTAATAGTAAAAGTAAAATTTTATTACGGTACATATTTATTGTGAATCTTACAATTATTTTTATATCTTTTAGTATCTACAATAACAATGCAGCACGACCCTGTGTATTCTCCAACAAATACATTGCTTTCGGACGACAATGAAACTTTACGAGATAATGAAGAAGCTGATATTACATCAAACAATCAAACAGGAGATGCATTATTAATCGATTTAGTTAAAAGCTATCCTCATATATACAGGGTGATTCAGAACGACTTAGTTGTCCGGGCACAGATGTATTCCTGAGTGAATTCTGAGACGATTTTTCCTTTGCCAAAATTTTATTTGAAGCTTAGATTTTGAGTTATTAATGAAAATAGTTAGCGAATTGAGCCGCGTACGAGAGGCAGGCAGGGACGGCGCAAGCCGCGATTCACCGTTACACGCGGGCGCTTACACGAGGCGCCCGCTGCGATCAGCTGACGTAGCAGGCCCAAATACACATACACACACATCTCTCTCTCTCTCTCTCCCTCTCTCTGTCTCTCTCTTTGTCCCTCTTTCTCTCACACACACACGCACACGCATACACACACACACACATTCACTTACCTTATCAAATTCGATGTCTTCGTATACCGCTTGACGGATAAATAATTCCATTCGAAATTAACAATAACACACACGTCTTATTTTACACGTATTTTACACGTAATGCAAATCCACGATAATACACACGATTGAGGATACGATATTTTTTTTCTTTCACGTATGTCAACACTTTTTTCGTATCGAATTTATTCACGCTTTTAAGTGATTTATAAATCGAGTCATTACTATTAATCACTACCGAGTAATCTCACTTCGCGGCTTATTTTTATAATTAAGAAACAATACACACATTGCACACAATCACAGTATAATCCACACAGCATGCATGTCCAAAAGATGTACAGAGGACATTCCAATAAGAATATCTTTCAGAGATACGATCTCTTTGGGATGTCCTACAAACGTTTCCTGGATATGCAAGCTGTGTAGGAATTAATCCGCGAAACTTTTTGTCTTGTACGAAGTCTGTCACGTATCAGTACTTTCACACACTCACACTCGACTCGAATAAATCTGTTCGTTGCTGTTAATCACTACCGATTAATTTTATTCAGCGACCGACAACGATCCGAAGAAAGAAACGCGTTTACACGACACACGTAACGCCCGGTACGCGATGCGACTGTGCCACTTGGTCGCGTGAGCGCATTCCGAGTATAGCATCGTCTCAGCTGTTTCAAAAAACATAACCTGCTACAGTCGCATCGCGTACCGGGCGTTACGTGTGTCGTGTAAACGTGTTTCTTTCTTCGGATCGTTGTCGGTCGCTGAATAAAATTAATCGGTAGTGATTAACAGCAACGAACAGATTTATTCGAGTCGAGTGTGAGTGTGTGAAAGTACTGATACGTGACAGACTTCGTACAAGACAAAAAGTTTCGCGGATTAATTCCTACACAGCTTGCATATCCAGGAAACGTTTGTAGGACATCCCAAAGAGATCGTATCTCTGAAAGATATTCTTATTGGAATGTCCTCTGTACATCTTTTGGACATGCATGCTGTGTGGATTATACTGTGATTGTGTGCAATGTGTGTATTGTTTCTTAATTATAAAAATAAGCCGCGAAGTGAGATTACTCGGTAGTGATTAATAGTAATGACTCGATTTATAAATCACTTAAAAGCGTGAATAAATTCGATACGAAAAAAGTGTTGACATACGTGAAAGAAAAAAAATATCGTATCCTCAATCGTGTGTATTATCGTGGATTTGCATTACGTGTAAAATACGTGTAAAATAAGACGTGTGTGTTATTGTTAATTTCGAATGGAATTATTTATCCGTCAAGCGGTATACGAAGACATCGAATTTGATAAGGTAAGTGAATGTGTGTGTGTGTGTGTGTGTGTGTGTGTGTGTGAGGTGTGCGTGTGCGTGTGCGTGATGTGCATTGGCTGTGTGTGTGTGTGTGTGTGTGTGGCTTGTGTGTGTGTGTGTGTGTGTGTGTGTGTGTGTGTGTGTGTGTGTGTGCGCGTGTGCGTGTGTGTATGAGAGAAAGAGGGACAAAGAGAGAGACAGAGAGAGAGGGAGAGAGAGAGAGAGATGTGTGTGTATGTGTATTTGGGCCTGCTACGTCAGCTGATCGCAGCGGGCGCCTCGCGTAAGCGCCCGCGTGTAACGGTGAATCGCGGCTTGCGCCGTCCCTGCCTGCCTCTCGTACGCGGCTCACAATTCGCTAACTATTTTCATTAATAACTCAAAATCTAAGCTTCAAATAAAATTTTGGCAAAGGAAAAATCGTCTCAGAATTCACTCAGGAATACGTTTGTGCCCGGACAACTAAGTCGTTCTGAATCACCCTGTATAGCAAATCATCATCAAATTATAAAGATTTAGTAATGAGAGAAAATTCTTGGACAGAAATAGCAGAAGTAATGAATTGGACACGTAAGTAAATTGTTTAACTATTTTATCAATTATAATAATATGGCTGTTTCGATATTCACTGTCAGTACTAAAAATGTATAGGTATGGCACACTATAAGTTTCCAGTACTGGCAGTGAATATAATGTAACGCAACCATTATAAGTAATGAATATGAGAAATTCAATATAAATATGCTTTCTATAATATTTTTAGCTATTGAATGTCAAAGTAGATGGCTTAGATTAAGGGAAAGATTTTCAAAAGAAAGAAGAGAAATTGAAACTGAATCAAAAAGTGGAAGTGGAGTGTCTCACCGTAAAGGTTTTGTTTTGTATGAAAACATGAAATTTTTAAATAATCATGTACAACGAAGAAGGTATTTTACAGTACAGAAAATACAATTATAGATTATAATATATAAACTACAATTTTAATTCTTTTATCAAAATTCATAAAATATAATAGAATAGGAAAAAAATTATTAATTAGTTAATTAGTTTTTCTATTTTTACAGAAGTTTTACAAATATTAACAATAAAGAAAATATTCCAAGTCCAAGAGTATCATCAAAATCAAATGTTAATGTAACAATTTGTTCTCCTACCGTTTCTAAAATTGAAACTTCTTCAATTTCATCAAAAAATACGAAGTTTTCTTCAATTTCATCAAGTTTAAATACGAAGTCTGCAAATATAATAGAATCAAAAAGAGATCGTGAATTACTTGCAGAAACAAATGTAGATGAACAGCCCGAATTATCAATATCTTCTTTTGAAACACATAGTGCAATACAAAGATCTGAAACATGTTTATCTGAATGTTTTGATCTGAAAAGACCAACATCGATTACACCATCAATAGCTGAACAAAGTAATAAGCAGTATACAGCAAAGAAACGACCTCGACCCAAATCAAATTTGGACGACATTGAAAATTCATTTTTATTACTGTCTGCTGAAATAAAAGAGAAATTACAAAATTCAGACATGAAACCAATGGAAAAAAACAACGAAAAAGATGTAGAGGATAAATTTTCAGAGTTAATAGCTGCAGAATTAAGAAAATTACCCGAAACAGAACGTCAAGAAAAGAAAAAAAAGATAATTGGTATTTTATGGAGCTAAAAAATAATCACTATTTTATATAACAAAAAACTAAAAACAAGTATATTTACAGTTTAAACAGTTTTTATTTTGTTCTCTTGTTTCTTGATATTTTTAAAAGTTAAAAAGAAATAATGTTTAATTTATAAAGATTAAAAGAGATTAAAGATTAAAGATTTAAAAAGATTTTATTTTGTTTTTTTGTATGTATAAGTTTCAAATAGAACTTTTAATTATAAAGTTATAGAAAATAATTTATATGGACGTTGTGATAAAAAGTACAAACTATATTTATGTTATTACAATGGTATTATATTAATAATATATTATATTATATTAATAATATATATTAGTTTATGTTTATGCAGTTTTTATTTTTTATTTCTAATATTTAGTACACAAACAATTGTTTAAAAAAATATGGGATTTGTGTAATAAAGTTTAACTATAATATTTTTGTTAATAAAATTAATAAGAGAGAAATTAATTAAAATAAATATATATTCTTAAATTTCATCGCGATTTTGTCCTCTTCTTACATATTCCAATTGCCATGGAACCTGTCCTTCTGTCACAAAATAGTCGGCAAGCTTATTTCGCTCTTCATACGCTTCAACTGTTGCTCGATGAGCATTGCACGGTGAAATACTTGGAATAGATACATTATTTTCTCTCCAAGCACCATTTATTATATTCCCATTATCATTTTCTGTATCAACAAAGCCTGGAGGACAGTAACAGTTATTTGTTTCAGGTTGTTGCTCTTCATAACTTTTTAAAAAGTTATGAAGACAAACTGCACTCAATATTATTTTATCCACAGTATCAGGCTGCATGCATATGATTGTGCGTAATACTCTCCAACGAGATACCAAAATGCCAAAAGCATTCTCTATAACTCGTCGTGCACGCGATAGTCTATAATTAAAAATTTTTTTCTTTTCTTCTAAATTCCTCCCTGAATAAGGTCTCATAATAGTTTTTGATAGGGGAAATCCTTCGTCTGCTACGAAAAAGTATTCAGCTAAAGTGTTACTTCCTGGCAATTTTTCTCTACCTCTTGGTATATTTAATTATCCTTCTTTTAATGATCTTCCAATTTCAGAATCCGAAAATACGCTGGCATCATTATGACCACCATATGATCCAACATCGACCAAGATGAATTTATAGTTATAATCGCAAGCAGCCATTAGAACTACGCTAAAAGTTTTCTTATAGTTATAATATAAACTGCCAGATCTAAAGGGAGCCCTTACAACGCAATGTTTGCCATTGAATGCACCAAGGCAATGTGGAAAATTCCATTTTTCAAAAAATCCTGAGCTAATTCTCTTATAATCTTCCGCAGATGGGGGTTGCACAAATAGAGGGAATAAAATATTCACAATAGCTTCGGTTGTTTCCTTTATGATAGCATATGCTGTCGACTCTCCAATGCGGTATACAAATGCTACAGATAGCACTTGATCACCAGTAGCTAAATATCTGAAATTATAATAATAAATGTAATAATAATATTAAAATAATATTATAACTATTAATTATAATATATATATATACATATATATTATAATTAAGCTTTAATAAATATATGAAAATATACCTAAGGGTTACAGATAAACGTTGTTCAGCTGAAATAGCTTTCCAGTTTGCCTTTTGTAATGCAGGAGTCATTATTTCTAGGAGATTGTAAAATGTATCGACTGTCATACGTGTATATCGAAAGAACATTGTAGTATCATCTTTTAACTCTTGAAATAACGCTATAAAATCTCCTTGTCCAGGTCGATTTTGATTTATGGGTCTCACCCATAATCTTTTTCTTTTATTCTGTCTTCTTTTCCATATCAAAAATAATCCACACCAATAGCTGATCGTTAATAGAAAGTGTCGATTATTCAACATGTTATCCATTACTAGAAAGAACATTTAATTACTTAATAATTGTATTAATGTAAATTTATATTGTCAATTATCTATCAATATTACTATTTTTTATTAATATTATACTTACCAATAGCTTCTTTTTATATATTTTATATCGTTGTAACTTCAACAATGTTTTTAAAATATTTATTAGTATATACATATATATTTATATTTTTTGCAATTTTATGTTTATTTATTTCCGTTACCCCGCAATACAGTTAAAAATCGCTGCTGAATGGTTGAATTTACTATGGTTAATTCTACAGCTTATGTACGCTTTGTGATTGGATGAACAGTTGTATACGTTCGTTCATTGGTTAATTCTTACGGTACGTCTTATGTTTACGGTTATGGAAATTCGTCTGCGAAAGCCCTAATCGATGCAAAAATCGTTACAAAACGTATCGAAATAATTCGATAGATGTGCAACGTTGCCAGACTTTTAGCAGTTAAAATCTAGTAACTTTTGAGAGAATTTAGGAACACGTATACACAAAACTAGATCTTGTGGATAGACTTCATTAAAATTAGTCTATGATTTTCAATACATTTTGACAGTTAAACAATTAGATTAAGATTTTTTACATTTAGATTTATTTTTTTAGATTTATTTTTTTTTTACATTTATTTTTTTTACATTTAGATTTATTTCAGCTCCGTTAAAAATTTTTTAATACATTTTGAATTCAACACAACATAAAATTTATGCACTAGAATAAACAGTAGAGTATAAAGTGTTACGTCGACAATAAATCGACAAAATAAAACTTTGTACAACAAACATCTTTAATAAAAAGTTAAGATTATATACCAATAAGATATGTTCGTCGTTCACCACGATTGTACGCGCGTTCCATAACTCGTCGCGCAGCAGAAGCATTCCATATATATGCGTCCTGTCGTGCTCCAGGGTATCTTGCATTAACGTTGAGTATTTTTTGTTGAGAATTTTCACGCGCTTGGTAATGAGCACACAAATTTAGAATATTAGTCTTATTGTAGATTTATATTGATTTATATCTATATAAGATATCTTTAACGCCATATAATTGATTAACAAAGGTTTAGCAAGAGACAAATAGAAATCGTTACACTCACTCAGACTGTTCGAACACAAGTACCTATTCAATTTTCGCAAATCATCTCACTCATAGTGTCATTAAATGTATATACATATGTTTACGAACTCGTCCTCGCGCTTGTCCGCGCTCTACATCTCATTACAGAAACTTATGCTTTAAACACCATTCCCAATACTTTCAATTATCATTATTGAGATTACTTAATCTAACATCCCCCTTTCAATCTCAATCATTTCAAACAAAAAATTATTTAAGCTAAATTAATTATAAAAAATTGATTATAAACGCAAAAGGATATAAGCATGAATCTATTTCATTATCATATCTCTAAATTTCCTGAACTTTATCGCGTTTAGCGGTTTTGTAAATATGTCAGCAATTTGGTCGCTAGTATTGCAATATACAATACTAATGTTGTTTTCCTTAACTTTCTCACTTATAAAATGAAACCGCACATCTATATGTTTCGATCTACGATTAAATATTCCTGTTTTAATTAATTTGATTGCACTTTGATTATCTATACACATTTCAGCCGTTACATTTTTATCGATAAGTTCTTCTAATACATTTTTCAAGTACAATAATTCTTTACAACAATCCGCAGCTGAAATAAACTCTGCCTCTGTACTTGATAACGCAACAACAGGTTGTTTTCGCGATGCCCAACTTATTGGTCCTCCACAAAATTCTATTGTATATCCCGATGTGCTTTTCCTGCTTTCTACGTCCCCCGCGTAGTCTGCATCACAATAAGCCTTAAGCATTTCGCTTATTCTATTGTACGCTATCCCTAAATGCTTAGTACTTTGTAAATATCTTAAAATTCTTTTAGCACTGGTTACATTTATATCAGAGGGGTTTTGTACATATCTACTATTATACGTTACTGCGTAACTCATATCCGGCCTGGTCTTTGCTGTGAGATAGAGTAGACTTCCTATTACTTCTCTAAATGGGTAGAATCTTGTCTTGCTCCCTTCGTCATTGATCTCATTATTGGCCAGGATGGGTATGTCCACTGCCTTTGCATCACTCATGCCATATATCTCCAGAACTTCCTCCGCGTAGTTTTGCTGGTGGAGTTTTATACCATCATTCTGCCTCTCGATCTCTAGACCTAAAAAAGATCTTGGATTTTCGACAATTATTATTTTGAAAATATTTTTAAGTTTTAAAAGCAGATTCTGCAAATCCTGTGCATTTTGGCCAAATATTATCCCGTCATCGACGTGAATTGCTAGGTATGCAGAATTATCTTCTCTCTTGAATACGCATTTTTCAGTTTTTAGCTGCTTGAATCCGTTTTTTTTAAGTACTTCTGTAAATTTCGCGTTCCAGCTATGCGATGCTTGTTTAAGACCATACAACGCTTTCTTAAGTTTACAAACCTTTTCTTTCTCCTCTTCATATCCTTCAGGTAGATACATGAATATTTCCTCTTCTAGTTCTCCATAGAGAAAAGCAGTTTTTACGTCAAATTTTACGAAATACCAGTCGTGATGTGCCGCCAGTGCAAATAACATCCTCAATGCAGGACTACCAACTACAGGGCTGTATAATTTATCATGATCTATATTATTCCCTTGTTGACATCCTCTGGCTACAAGTCTGGCCTTATATTTCCCATTTTCTTTAACTTGAAAAACCCATCTGCTTGTTAAACATTTTTTTCCTTCTATTTCATTGACATTTATTAATTCCCAGGTTTTATTTTCTTTCAGGGAATTTTTTTCTTCTTGTATAGCATGTATCCATTTCTCCTTTTCTTTACTGTTTATTGGTTCTTCATATGTTAAAAATGAGTTAATTTTGTATCTGTCTGGAATTTTGTTTGCCTTTTAGATTTTCTCACTATGTTCTTGTCTTCTTCTTGTTCTTCTTCTGATACTTTATCGTCTATTGCTATTACGTCTTCTTCATCCTTGTCTTCAGTATCTTGATGTGTAACATCCATATCTTCCTCTTCATTGTTGCTTATCTCTTCCTCTTCTTCATTTATCGTGCACATTTTATTTCTTTTCTCATTCATATCAGTGCATTTACTTTCTTCCTCTTTAAAAATCACTTCTCTGGAGACAAATATTTTCTTTTTTACGGGATCCCATAATCGATATCCGGTCTGAGTATAGCCAACGAATTTTACAACTTTACTCCTGTTATCTAATTTCCGTAATTGTCCAAGCTCTTTGGCATAAGTAGTGCATCCAAAAATTCGTAAATTTTTCAAGTCTGGTTTCTCACCATTCCACATCTCGTATGCCGTTTGTGTATTTGCCTTTGTTGGACTTCTATTGTGTAGATAAGCGGCGACTCTCACTGCTTCTCCCCAAAGTATTTTATTTTCTTCAGCTCCTAAAACCATAGCTCTGACTTTCTCAATTAGGGTTCTATTTAACCGTTCAGCTTTCCCATTTAACTGAGGAGTATAAGGTGGAGTGTAATTTATAGTTATACCTCTATTTTTGCACCAGGTCTTCATTTCATTACTGGAATACTCTTTCCCATTGTCGCAACGTATTTCCACAGTCTTTTGATTCCATTTTACCTCTGCCTGTGTTATATATTCTTTCAATCTAGTAAAAGTTTCTCCTTTTTCTTTTATGAGACATATTGTCACATGATTAGTATAGTCGTCTAAAAGGGTGATATAGTATCTATTCCTATCCCATGTCAATGGAGTAATCGGGCCACAAACATCTGTGTGAATAATTTCTAATGGTCTTGTCGCTCTTTTTCTTTGATCTCCAAACGACGTCCTCACATGATTCGCTTGTGTACATATGTTACAGTTCGAGAGCTGTTCTTCTATTTCATCTTTTGTTAGTTTAATTCCTTCTGACAGTTCTAATAGTTTAATCATATTATTAATGCCTAAATGGCCTAATCTTTCATGCCATACTCTTGCTGAAGTCTTTTTTACAACTGTCATTGCTTTTTCTTCTTGTATGACATATAATCCTGTGCTATTTTTCTTTCCTGTAAAAATTATATTATTATTTTTGCTAATTATTACTTCGTCTTTATCAAATTCTACTTTTCCTCCTTTTTGCGTTATTGCGCTAACAGACAAGAGATTTCTCCTCAAATCTGGTACGTATAAAACTTAATTTGCAGCTTTCTAGATCAACTATCCCTGTCCTTCTTGCTATCATGCTTCCTTTCTTGTTCGCTATTCCTACTACTGTTGTTGTTTTTTTTCCTTCCTTTAGTTTGGCTAAGTTATTCGTCATGTGTGATGTCGAACCCGAATCAACAATCCAGTCATCACCTTCTTCATGGTTTGTTAGAAATGCTACTTTATTATTTTCTTCCTTTGTTGAGTCATCCTTCTTTTTTCTAAAGAAACAGTCTTTCTCTGAGTGATTTGTCTTTTTACATATTTTACAAGAATTTGTAACATTTTTTTTACAATCTCTTGCTATATGACCAGTTTTGAGGCAACTAAAACATTTTATGTTATTACCTTTTTTAATGGCATCTACCTTTTTACACATGTGCGCTAGATGACCCTTTACGTTGCATTTGTAGCACTTCCTTTCTTCAGCCTTAAATGCCACTGCTTCTTCTTGGTCCGATCGAGTCCTTGCTTCCTCAGCCAAGTCATCATATCATAGTCTTTCTTGCTATAATAATGAATCCTAAGTTTTGTAAATTTTTTTTTGCCCAATTAAACAGTGCTATTGAATCTAGTATTGCCTCATTTGGTTTAGCAAAACAAAAATAAAATACAAAACAAAAGGAAAAAAAAAAAAAAAAAAAAATTTACAAAACTTAGGATTCATTATTATAGCAAGAAAGACCATGATAGGACTCAACGTCATCTTAAGAAAAGATTTGATAGAGCTCCGCAAGTCCCCTCCGTTGTGAGCCACCTTGCCGTGGTGGAGGGGCTCCCCCAGGAAACTCTCCTGGGGGTCTAAGAGCTCACACATGGAAGGAAAACCATGTTAAAAAACCCGGGTAGGCCGGACTCGTGAGGAGGGTTATACCAACCGGCCTAGGAGTGGGGGGCTCCGAAATAACCCCCCCTTGGAAGAAAACCAAGTAAAAAAATTACATTTTTAATATTTTTTATTATGGATAGTACGACCAATAAGAAGATAAACTTACCGCCTCAGGGGCTTCGGACCCCCAGGGGCCGGCGTGGGGGGGGTAGAGTTCCGGCTCCCCCCACGTCGTTATCGGACGACGGGCGGTGCGGGGGGTGCGGCGCAGGCCCCCCGCACTATTATGCGGCTGCGGCCGATGGTGAGGCGTTCCGGACCTTAGTCCGGAGCGTATGTTCTTGGCTCCTCCACCTGGTGGGGGAGCCTTCTTCGAGGGGTTCCTTCCCTGGGGGGTGCGCCCCCCAGGGCAGTTCGGGAGGCGTAGGCCCGGCATCGTCTGGGACCTACGCCTCGGTAGCTCGAGGAAAAGGGAGGCCTGCGTCCCGTTCTGTCGGGACGCAGACCTCCCCGGAGGTAAGTGCCCCCCCCCAGGTGCTTCAAGTGCCTGGGGCGGGGGCACATTCGTAGATGGTGCCCGTCCACCGTCGACCGGGGCAGTTCCTGCCTCCGGTGCGGCGGGGACGGGCACCATGTGGGGGCGTGTGCGGCGCCGGCCGCACACTGCCCCCAGTGTGCTGACGCGGGGCTACCCGCTCGCCACCGGATTGGTGGGAGCGGGTGCCCCGTGGTCCCTCCCCGTCGCGGGGGAGGGAGGAGGAAGCGTAAGAAGGGGAAGGGGGCTTCACCCCCTTCCCCGGTTGCTTCTGAGGAGGGGAGGGGGGCTTCACCCCCCTCCCCGGTTGTTCCTGGGGAGGGGCCTCCGCCTCTGGTTGAGGCGACCCCTCCCCAAGCAGATGTACCCATGGAGGTCGCCCCCGAGGTTGGCCTTGTTGCCAGTCCGGGGGGGGCCTCCATGATGGGTAATAAAAGGAAAAGCAGGGGATCCATGGGGGGAGGTAAAGCTCCCATCATGGATCCGCCAGCTGTATCCGTGGGGGCATCTCTTGATGTCCCCATGGAAGTGGCGGATAGTGGGGGAGAAAGTTCTTCCCCCCTGATAACGTGGATGGAGGTGGCGGGAAGGGGGTCCACGTCAGAGCGGACCTCCGTAATCGCCACCTCCTCATCTGAGGAGGTTGGCCTCCTGGAGGGAATTCCCGTGTCAGCGGGTTTCTTTTTATTTTCCCCTATCGGGAAGGCGGAAGAAGAGGTTGGGGCGGAGACGGTTCAAGACCCTAAATTGACCCGTCTTCGCCCCTCTGTCAGCCTGGAAAAACTTAGGCTGACAGAAGCGGAGGACCGCTTCTTCGCGGCCGGGACTGGGGAGGAGGTGGAGATGGGGGTGGGTGTGTCATCACTCTCCCCCTCCCCCTCTGATGACCCTCCCATGGCCGCGAAAAAGCGGAAGAAGAAAAAGAAAAGGCGTGATACTACTGGGGGGAAACCTTAAGTCTCCCCCCAGTGATTTCTAGTGGGGTCGGTCAGGAGCTGGGGCTCCTGGCCGGCTTCAACCCCCATTAGCATCGGGGGCGGGGAAGGTTCCGGGGTGCCGGACCTTCCCCAGTATTCATTATGAATATCCGAGGCAGGGGGAGGTAGGGGTCTTTGCCCTCTCCCCCTGCAGAGGCCGCTTCACGGCCATGCCCGAGGGGGAGCAGGAAGCATGCCGAATGGCGATTCCCTGCTCCCCCTCACTTAGGTTTGAGAAGGCACCCCGGGGGGGTTTTAGTGGGTATGCCCGGAGGGGATCTTTTCTCCTCCGGTGCGACTCCCACATAACCCTAGGGGCTCCCCAGCGCCCCTAGGGTACCTATAAAAGGTTTCCCCCTCGTGAACAAAAACAAAAGAGCTCCGCAAGTATACCTCATTCAAAGTGCATACTCCTGTTTAGTATTAGGTAAAAAGTTGAATATCTACAGATATTCAGGTGATAAAAATCCAATAAACACTATAGACTACTAAACATAACAATATTAAAACTTTAAAATAAAATTAATAAAATAAAGAGAGAAAAAACAAAAAAAAAAAAAAAAAACAAAAAAGTAATGCGGGCATTATGTTATCAGCATAATGACAGTCTCAACCCTGTAAAACGCAGAGAGGTATACTTTAATAGACTATAAGATTCAATCGTCTTTTTCAGCCATTTTTGAGCTTAGGGATGAAAAGTGACGAAGTAGTATTAAACTGATATTTGATTCGAATTCAGCAACCCCAAAAAACATAAAGATAAGATAGTTTGACTGTGATATTCATCGCAAATGGTGTTAATTTGTCATTTTAAGGCATTTTTTGAGGTTAGGGACAAATAGTGACTAGATGGGATGAAACTAATACTTGATTCGGATTCAGCGACCTCGAAAACATATAGACAAGTTATTTTTAAATGTAAAAATAGTTTTTTATATTTGTTATATATCAATGAAACCCCTTAAACACAATTTTTCAAGATTTCAGGCGCCATATTGGAACCGCCATCTTTGTTTTTTTTAAATCACCAGATGGTCTTTGATAGAGCTTAAAATTACCAACATTTTGAGATGTGTAACTTTTAAATCGATGCATACCAATTCTGGGCAGCCAGCTGGCCCGGTTGACGTGAAACGTCCGATATATATATATATATGAAAGATAAAGTTCAAGGCTTAAGGAATGGAAATATTTACACTTACTTTCAATTCGTATTAGCTGTTTTTATCAATAACTTCTAACAGTTTATCGTCACATGTATTACATATATATGTATGCATTCCACACTAACGTATAACCGACTCACACCGACTATCGTTAATGGCTTAGCGAGACCTCCGGCAGCGATCGCAATCACATCGACACGGCTTTGATACTTTTCGGAATTTAACGATTCAAATATCGAGAATTGTCGATATTCACTAGTTACAGAATAACCTTTTGCGATTATCATCGATATCGATAGTTAACGATAACGATTTTTATCGTTAAAGAGTTAAGCGGGGAGCACAGACCATTGCATAACGCATAACGCATATGCATAAGAAATTTGATTGGTCCGTTAGCATGTGCATAAGGAATTCGACCAATCGAATTTCTTATGCATATGTATTATGCATTATGCAAAAGTCTGTGCTCCCCGCCTTACAGAATCCCGGCACTGGTCTGCAAGAGCCATAAAACCCATCACACATAGGCCGCCGGCACACAGGACCACAGACTTCTATATAACACTAGACTGCTAACTCCTTATGTATAAGTGGTTATGATTCTTATGTACAAATTTAGCGCATGCGCGATGAAAGTGCCCGAATGCAACACATACATAACCTTTCATGTTTAGTGTTTACTTTTATCGGAATCTGGATAGGATAACCTTTCGTACTTTTCGTAGCCGATGCGTAGGGAAGTAATCAATTTTATATATTGATGGTTATTTATTCTATTTTATCTCATTTTGCTTATTAATTTTAACAAGTGTTTGGGGGAAAGTTTAAATAAATACATCATATAATTTCAAAATTATTATTTAGTTACAATGCCGGTAAAGTGCGCTTTTCTAACTTGCAACAGTACAAGAAGCAAGGATAACAGGCTGAGTTTTTTTAAGTAAAAATTATTATTTATTTTAAACAAAATAAAAATTATTTTTTAATGTGAATTATATTATCTAAACTAATAAATTATTCGAAATTAAAAAATACTTTTAGATTTCCATTAGATGAACCTAAGCTTTGTGCACAATGGATAGCAACTGTGAATAGAGAAAATTGGATACCAACAATGTCCAGTAGAATATGTGAATTACATTTCAAATTCAATGATTTTTATAATTCAACAAAAATAAAGAAATTAAAGCCTGATGTAATACCTAAACAAAATACATTTAGTATAACTTCTACCACAATAAGTACTGGTAAATATTTTAATCATTTATGCATTTTACTATTGATACTATATCTTGGAAAAATTGTTTAATTATATTACTTATATTCTTATTTATTTAGATTTGAATACCAGCAATGTGCACATTATTCCTAGTATTAACTTAGATGTAATATCTGATAAAATAGAAGAAACATTTGAACAAGGTGAGTTTATGAAATTATAGACATGTCAGAGCAAAACCCATTTAGAATTGTAAGCTGCTGAAAATATAAAAATTGCTTATAAGTGTTTTCTATAATAGCTGTAACATAAGACCTTAGGATTGTAAAGTAAGAAATGAAAGTAATTCATTTGCTCATGATTTTACAATCATGCTTTACAGCTGTTACGGCTTTATATTACGTTATTGTAGAATAGACTTTAATTATATTATTGTATTTATTTATATACATGAAAATAAGTGCAATATATATAATTTTATTTTTAGCCAATTATCACATAGTATCAGATAGCAACTCACAAGAAAAATGTCCGTCAGGTAAAGTAACATATATTAACATATATTTAATTTTAAAAATTAAATATGTTAATTGTTTAAACATTTTAGTAAAACAGTATTTAAAAACTAATTTATTAATGATGTATATTTACTTACATAGGATCATGTAATATGTCTTTTTTTTTTCGGTTTGCTCTTCCATCGCAGCATCACGGCATAGCAAAGTAGAGTTAGAATTACAGAAAGGTAATGAAATATGCATTTAAATTACCTATATTTATTTTATATTTTTGTTTATGACTTATATTTTCAATGATGTATACAATTTTATTTTCAGTAAACAAATCGAAAACAGAAAAACGTAAACTAACAGAAACTTTAGATCAATCAAATGGAAAATGTCTGGAATTTCAAAAAGAAAATGCTCAATTAAAAGAAACAATTGCGTTATTAGAGCAAAAGTTTAAAAAGCATAAAACAGAACTAAAAGATCAAATGTTAATGTTTGAAAGTTTAATAAGAAAGGAAAGAAGTAGTTTGAAAAAAAAATTGATTATTGAAAAGAAAAAAGTTAATATACTTCATAAAAATATAAAACGTAAAGAAATAAAAATAGATAAATTAATACAAGCATTAAAAAGTACAGAGGTAATTAATGTTGGAATATCTCATATCAGTAATACAGACTCAAGTAACACTTCTAATATATTTGAAAATGAAAAAAGGAATAAAGGTAAAAAACCGCATGGACGGCGATATACTGAAGGACTTAAGAGGTTTGCTCTTAATTTACTCTATAATTCTCCAAAGGCTTATGGGTTTTGTAGGTTAGCATGTTTTTGCTTTTGTACCTTGTTTGATGAAATTAATTATTTAAATCCAAAAGTGCATTAACAAGCATTTAACTCTTTATATATTCATATGTCAAGAATTTAAAAGCTTCAAATTAGGTAACAAATATTTTTCTATATTTTATATATTTTTATATATCCTATATTTTTCTATATTTTTGTTCTTAGAATTTCATCTGCTATATATATTTCTACTATTTTTTTACATGTTAAAAGCATGTATATAAAATATATAACAATGATTATTTGAAATACATAGTAAACATAAAAATAACATATATATATATATATACATATATATATATATATATATATACATACATTCATGAAATTTAACTTTGTAACAGTTTAATATTACTAATTAATTAATTAATTAGTGGTGTTACGGTGTAATGATGTATTGAATTACTTTAATCTTGTTAAAGAATGTGATTATACATGAGATTTATCTGAATGTTTCTTGATGCATGAAATATTTGATTTACTGTTTATAAATTACATTTTTTCTTTTTATATATATATATTTTAGTCACTAAATATTATTGTAACTTATTTATTTTTTAAATAAAATAAGAGCAATTCTCCAATAATACACTAAACAATGAAAAATTTTGCTCTACTACTGTATCTGTTTCGATTTAGAAGAGCTAAAATCCAGCTCAATTATTAAAATTAATTAAAATCTGTATTAATTAGTCTGTACAGAATGTTGTGTAGTGAAAAAAATATATTTAATATATTTAGTTTATTACTTAATAACGCGCATTTTTTTGTAAATAAAAATATTTTTTATTATTTAATAAACACTTATTAATATTTAGTGACTAATTCTGCATGTATTTATAATGAAATGAATTTATTTTATTATTTGCATTTTGATATAACAACTTCTATTTTTTCCAATTATATGTATATAACTATGGTGTGTCGATTTCACTTTGCATTATTACTATTTATCACAACATTTGTCTTTCTTTCATGCTTTGTGAATATTTAATGAATCAAAATGTGCATATAAAACTTATATTTTTACTTATTAAAGTACTTATTAATAAGGTTTTATGCTACTATACAATGCTACTATATTTATACAATATGCTGCTTTTATAATATAAAGCTGCAAAAAATATGCTATTCTTGTTTTTTACATCTTTTTATATGAAAAAATTTTTTTTAGGAGTATATTTTCATTGCCACACCCGTCATCCTTGCGGAATTGGATATCTAACGTAAACGCAGAGCCTGGATTTCAGTTACAAGTTTTACAAGCTTTAAGTAAATTAAATGAAGAGGAGAAAGACTGTTTATTGATATTCGATAGTATGGCAATTAGACAACAAATTGAATGGAATGAACAGAATCACAAATACAGTGGATTTTGTGAATATGGCAGTAATATGTCATTTGAGAATGAAGATATTGAAGCTAAAGAAGCTCTAGTGTTTTTGTTAGTATCTTTAAAAGGAATATGGAAATGGCCTATTGGTTATTTTTTCGTGAACAAAACATCATTAACAATACTTTCAGAACTTATAAAAACTGCGTTGACTCTATGTTATGAAAATAAACTTCGAGTGCATAGCGTTACATTCGATGGCGATGCATCCAATTGTAGCGCCTTAAATAGACTTGGAGCGCAAATATTTACTCCAAATTATAAAGATATTAAATATTATTTTTCATTTCTTCATAACAATAAAGAACAAATTGTTAAAGTTATACTAGATCCTTGCCATATGATCAAATTAGCTCGAAATGCATTGGCAGATTATAAACAATTTGCGAGTTCTGAAGGTATTATAAAATGGGATCATATCGTTAAACTGCATTTACTACAGAAACAAACAACTTTGAAATTAAAAAATAAATTATCATCTCATCATATTCATTGGTATCAAAATAAGATGAAGGTCAAATATGCAGCACAAACTTTTAGTTCGTCAGTGGCAAACGCTATAGAATTTCTAAAGACTGAAAAATTTGAAGAATTTCAGGATAGTTCTGGTACAATTCGATTTATAAGACAAATTGATCGATTGTTTGATTTTTTAAACTCCAGAAATCCTTTCGGAAAAGGCTTTAAAAAACCTATTTTTAAAGACAATATAGAATATTTAAGACATATGGTCAACGAGACAATACAATATTTATTTTCTTTAAAGACAATAGATGGTCGACCTTTGCATTGTACTCGAAGACGTACATTTATATATGGCTTATCACCCAGTGAGAAATGGTACATCGAATCGATGTCGAATCGATGTCAATTCGATCAAATTTCATCGATACGATTTTATCGCGATGTTGAACATCGAAATTTCAAATATTTCGAGGTTATTTCGATGTTGTGATAACTGCAAACAGTATTTATTGATAGCAATAGCAATACAAATATAATCTTTTTTCCAAGATTTTTAATGTTTTTTTCCATGTTTTCTTCAATATTGATTCGATGTCGAATCGACATCGAATCGACATATAAAAACTATTGTAGGTATAATTTCCTACCTTGCCGATGCTATTACCGGTCTTGCCGCCTGTTTCCGCCCAGTGTCATCAGATTCGGGGACAGATTGACGCATGCGTAAATGCGTTTCGCGGCAATTGGCTGGGAGTCGGCTAGCGTCTGCGCGCGTTTCTTCCATGCGTTTGAAATGAGGTATCGACATATATATTATATATAATAATTGTATATATTATAAGTACAAATATTTGTTAATAAAATGGTAATTTATACACGATTTTCAATAAAGCGATCTAATAAATGCATAATTATGTTACAAATAAACATGAAATAATAAAATTATATATTGTATTATTTGTTAAGGCCAGTTTCATATCAATATGTTTAATTACTTATTAAATATCGTTTCCTCATCACCTTGGAGGTAGATATTTCGATGTTTTCGATATTTTCGATATTTCAATATATAATTTTATTATTTCATGTTTATTTGTAACATAATTATGCATTTATTAGATCGCTTTATTGAAAATCGTGTATAAATTACCATTTTATTAACAAATATTTGTACTTATAATATATACAATTATTATATATAATATATATGTCGATACCTCATTTCAAACGCATGGAAGAAACGCGCGCAGACGCTAGCCGACTCCCAGCCAATTGCCGCGAAACGCATTTACGCATGCGTCAATCTGTCCCCGAATCTGATGACACTGTTTCCGCCATTTCCCTCATCTGTACCTGGTTACGATTCGGCTGTGTCTACCTAATATCGCATTTTTATCAAAGGTAATCTTCCTTTTTTATTGTAAATTATAAAACAGTAAGTAAACTAATATATTTTTTGTATACATATTTAATATATTTTTTTTTATTTTTTTAATAACTGTTAATTTAACACCACAAATTTGAGGTTATGTGTGTTTTCTATTTATTGTGTATTTACTTAGAAAAGAATGGGATAAAACGATTTCGTGAGGCATTTGAATTGCTCATCTACTGACTTGTGACTCAATTTTAACTTGCATGTGTTATTCCAACGCTTATTTTACTCATTTTGAATCAGCATGATAGGCCTGTAAGTATCTTTTCCAAAATCACATTTATGATTCAATTAGAGTGGTTTCATCTAATGGTCGTTTTACAATGAGAATGTCTACATTTTTCTATTTTTCTATCTTTTCTATTTTTCTATTATTCTATTTTTCTACTTTTCATTACAAATAAAGATTCAATCAGAATAACATTTTTATTTATTTCTTTAACATAAACATGATTAAACATGATTTCCAAGGCTTCGTTTTTCCATTTACATTCATCAAATTTTTTAGAATAATTTCTAGATATCTATAGAAAAGTGGAAAATACAGAAAGTTATTAAAAGAAAAAAGATGCTTTGAGATTGATATTATTAGTTTGCTTTGATTAATTTTTTATTAATATTGATGCAATAGAATAAGATTACTTTTTAACTAATTGTAAGATTACTTTTTATCATTATGCTTATTATTACCAATAATTATTATTCCAAAAATAACAAAGTTAACTATGTCATGTCTAATGTCATATCTTTTATTTTTAAATTAGTTCGAGTTAATTTTAAGTGAGGCATTTGAATTGCTCATCTACTGACTTGTGACTCAGTTTCAACGTGCATGTGTTATTCCAACGCTTATTTTGCTCATTTTGAATCAGCATGATGTCAGAGGATGATAGGCCTGTAAGTATCTTTTCCAAAATCACATTTATGATTCAATTAGAGTGGTTTCATCTAATGGTCGTTGTACAATGAGTACTTGATCGTAATCTCACAATATGTTGTGTTGTAATTTGAGTGTCGTAAGTTGTTAATCGTAGCAAATTCACATCTATGATATAATATAATCCATAATTGTCAACATTTACACATTTACGATTGCCTTATGACATGCTTATAATTTCTTTATAATTTGCTCCCTTTCTTCTGATATCTGACCAACGATTAACTCATTGCAGAACGGCTATAAGACTTACGCACTTTTAGATATAGTATGAAAAATTAATTGAATAAATTAGAAACATTAAAATTATACGCAATTTCCTATCATTTCCTGAATAAATTAGAAACATTAAAATTATACGCAATTTCCTATCATTTCCTGAATAAATTAGAAACAATAAAATTGTACGCAATTTCCTATCATTTTCTAGTGGAAATGATATTTTAATATGTGCATTCGCAGGATAATTGATTTATGGAACGTTTATTGTAACTTGTGTGTTTGCTTTTTTTCTTAAACATCATGGAACGAGCTTTTAAAAGATCGTTAAATAGAAAAGTACACAAGTTGGTTGCAAAGCGCCTTAGATTGGACAGAATTAATACTATTGTGAAAGAGCAACGTTTCACTGACAGTGATAGTGATGATGCGGAGAAAAATATTATATCTTGTAATCAGTCATTTGAAGATGATTGTAATATCATTTATGAAGAAGGTCAACATGAACAGAATAATGTTGAACACATTGACCATGAACTGAATCTTTTAAGAAATGAAATAGATGTAGATGTTACTGCTGAAATTGCAAATGTTTACAGTGATAATAGCAGTATTGTTTCATCAGAAGCAGAGGAAACTCAGGAAGATATTGACTCTATCAGTTCTGCTGAGAGTTTATCAGATGAAGAGTTTTTTGCTAATGAGAATGAGAAAGCTCAGTATATTACAACTGCCATAGAACAGTGGGCTCGTGAGCCAGGTAAACTTTCAAAAAGGAAGTTAAATGATTTACTTGCTAAACTTCATCCTGTATTTCCAAATTTACCTCTTTGTTACAAGACCCTCTTACAGACTCCCGGAATTAGTTTGATACCAGTTATTGGTGGAAAATTATGGTATAAAGGAATTGCATTTAATTTGAATTGTATGAATTTACAAGAATATTTAGCACGTTTTCATGAAATTGTCATTGATATTAATATAGATGGACTCCCTCTCCATAAAAGCTCTCCGGTCAGATTTTGGCCTATTTTAGGTAGATTGGTAAAAACTAAAAATGAACCTTTTATCATTGCACTTTTTAAAGGAAGAGTCGATCCCAATGTTGAAGACTTTCTCGAACCTTTTGTGAGAGAGGTTGATTATTTATTTCGAAATGGTTATATAAGCAATGATATTGCTTATAAATTTTCTATTAGACATTATATTTTGGATGCCCCAGCTCGTGCAAAAATAAAATGTTGTATTGAGCATGGAGGATACTGCGCTTGTGAAAAGTGTGAAGTTATAGGAGAATGGATTGACAATCGCATGACATATGTAGAGCTCGATAAAACTCTGAGAACTGATGAATCATTTCGTGACCAGGAGCAGCCGTACCATCATCAAGGCCATTCTCCATTGCTTAACATTGAAACTTGTTTGGTATCTCAGTTCCGTTTGGATGGACTACATCTTATTGATTTAGGAGTCTTCAAGAGATTTCTCTTAGCCCTTCGAAAATGGAATGGACCTTGGAAGTTGCACCATGATACTGTTGCAGCTATTTCCCATAAGCTGGAAATGCTGAGAAACTCATGTCCATCAGACTTTAATAGGCTCCCAAAATCTTTCGAGGATTTTTCTTACATGAAGGGCACAGAGTATAGACGACTGTTGTTGTACGATGGAGTTTTAGTTTTTCGTGACAACTTCCATGAAAATATTTATAAACTGTTTTTACTTCTTCATTCAGGCATATATATTTTAAGAAGTCCTATGCTTGTAAGACATCTTTGTGGCTATGCAGATCAACTGTTAAGAATCTTTATAAAGCATTCTGCAGATGTATTTGGAAAAAAATTTGTTGTGTATAATGTTCATAGCATGTGCCATCTGTCAAAAGAATGTGAAGAACATGGTACACTTGACACTTTTAGTGCTTATCCTTTTGAAAACAAGTTGTTTTCAATTAAATCATCCTTGCAATCTGGATATAAACCGCTTCAACAAGCTGCATATCGTGACTTGGAGAAAAGACATATTGATATCATTTTTGAAGATCATGAGAATAAGATACACTTTGCTCAGAGAAGATTTATAGCTAATGAAATAATAGATGGTCTGCAGTTCAGAAGAATCATGATAAATGATACAACTTTTAAATGTAATTTGAAAGATTCATGTTTCAAAACTGTTAATGGTGAAATAATTGTTTTCCACAACATTGTACAAAGACACGATGAAGCTTTTTTTGTTGGATACTCTTTTACTAAAATGGAAAATGTTTATCACTATCCTCTACCTTCATCAGAACTAGGCATTATACGAGTATCAGATTTGAGTGAGGAAAGGCGTGTTTTCCCTCTTGTCCAAGTTGTTGCTAAATGTTGGCTTATACCTGATGGAAAATTTTTTTTATGTTTTCCATTGCTTCACACTATGCCTCTTCTCAATTAATTTTTCTTCTTTCTAATACTATCTATTTGGTAAGCAGTAATATGAACTATTGATATTCTTATTCTTTTAATTGGATTATTGATACAATTTTCACCAAAGTGATTTATTCATGTTTTACTTTATCTTTTTTCCCCTTATATTTGCATATATATATATATATATTATAAAACATATATATGCAAATATAAGAGAAAAAAGTGTTAATTGAATTATTATATAACAAAATTGTTTTTTAGTTAGAATAACTATGATGTACAAGTTTTTTATATCACATATAATTTGAATAATATGATGTGTGCTGTTTGTATTCTATTGTATTCTAATTTGTATTCTAATTTTTAGCTAAAATTGTTAATAAGAACAGCTTAATACTTTTGTGATAATTGTCAGGATATTTTTTAAATTATATAGTGTTGATTGTTTTCCTGATGACAACAAATAATGTTTCCATACAGTTTTCAGTTCTTTTTTAGCTTCAATTTCATTTCATTTAATTAATTTTGTCATATCTTTTTTGTAGTTTGTGGTGTTAAAATTTTTAACACATGAAGGAGAACGATTAACTTCCGATGACGATGTGTTTTATGCTGTTGGTCTTACACGATGGTTTACAAGCGAATTAAATGAAAACATGGAAGTGCGCATCAAATGGCCTCCTACATCTGTAGATGCGGGAAGCTTAGTGAGGAAGGAAAAACCGCCTGATCCTAATTGGGAAGAAGAAACTGTTTTGATTAAGAGATTTTATGGTAAGCTTTTTTATGGAGAAGGCGGGGAAGGGACGTCAATATTGTAACAATTTGAGTTGTGTTCCAGCGATATTACAAAAAAATTTGATATCGGATTTCATGCTAGATATTTTCAAAATTTCATATTATATAAAATTGTGAAAGAAAGGTTATTGAAAAAATATTATTTTTGTAAAATTATTTTTCAGTTAGTATTATCATATTATGCTTTTTTTTATTATACTGTATCATCATCAATTCTTCTTTTTATTGTCTGGTTACTTTCTCATAATTTTATTGGCTTAATTTACACCGATTGTTTGGTACGCGTACCAAGTGCTGCTTCTCTGATTGATTTAAATCGTTTAGGGTAAAATCTGCACCAATCAAAGAAGCAGATTTAATATTTGGTACGCGTACCAAACGATCGGTGTAAACGTAGTCATTGTCTCTCTCTTTAATGTTTTTTTCTACTTTTCATGCTAATTTAAAAGTGCTAAATTTCTGGGTCTCTTATGTTGAGTAGTTAACAATCAAGTGTTAAAAGTTTTCTCCTATAGGTTGCTTCTCAACTTGTATAATTAAATTACTTCTACAGTTTATCTTATTTAGACCTGTAATAGAAGGAATTTTGTTTATTCTCCATCGTATATATGCTGGCTTGTTATAAACTATAAACTATTTAACATTACTACTTGCTAGTTTGTTTAACTCTGATATTTGTTACAGATTTATATGACAAGGCTGCTGCTTCATGCAAGGGATATGTAGAAGATTCCAATTATGAAACAGACCATCGTGAATTAGGTAGAGGACATAGAATAAAAAGGAAAGTACAACGTTTAGACTCTGAGTCTGAAAATGAATCAGACTCTGGATCGCAAGATTCTAGAGTCAAAAAGGCAAAAACTCGTCTAACCAACAAGAGTCATTCAAAATTAAAAAAGATAATACCAGCACCTCCTCCTGTTCCTTTCGTTGGAACACGAAAATTTGTTGTATCTCCGCACGAAATAGTGCGGCATACTCCTCAGTTAGAGAAACAATCACCTAAGAAAATAAATATTTGCAAATATTCTCGAAATAGTAATAAAAATGAAGTGGCCAAACGTATCTTTAATATGAAAAAAAATATGAAGAAAGAAAAAGATACCGTGAGAGAAAATACCGTGCTCTCTGAAAAACTTCATCAGTTATTATCCAGTAAGAAACTCCAAAAACCTTGCAATGATAAAGCATCCTTGCATCAAGACAAAGAGACACTTGAACATCAAAATGTGGACGATTATGATTTATCGGATGAAATTCAGAATTTTGAAATAGATCAAAATTTTGAAAAAGAAAATGTTATTGAATCAACGACTACAGAGAAGCCAACTGTTTCTGAACACTACTCATCCTCTACAGATACCAAAATTCTTTTGTCCAACTCATTTGAAAAGGATTTTGTTTGTAATTCACCAAATGAGTTGAAGAGAAATAATCTTTTGCCAAATTTGTCCTCTTCTACTATAAACAGAAATATATTTTTCAATACAAAGTCTTATTCTAACCGTGACAACCGTCAGCTTCAATCTGAAAAGTCTGAGAGCAGTTATTCATCTGACAGTAAAGAAGCAGGTAAGAAAGTAAATTAAGAAAAAATTAGTTATTGTTATGGATATAAATTTAATTTATACATGTCTTGGTTTGCAGATATTTCTCTTGTACACCTCATCACAACGCATCATAATGAACTCAAAAAGGAATTAAAAGAATTAAATAGTAAACTAGATTTTTGTTTATTGAATCAGGAAAAACTACACAGATACATACTTCCGGGTGAGAAAGTCATTAAAAGACCAACAGGATTCCCCTCGCTTCCAGTTCAATCTGAACGAGAGCTACATGCTTTGGAAACATTTTTATCTAATGATGCAAATTTATCAGCGGCAGTAAGTTTTTCCTTGTCAAAAGTAATGATTATGTTTTAAAGAAATTACATATTCATTTTTTATTTCTTTTTGTAGAGTATGTATCTTGGAAGATTTGTAGACAAAAATAGTTTGGACAGTTCAGTCAGAAAAATATTACGAAATATTATCTCTAATGATGTGGCAAACAAATACAGTTTTCAAGGAGCTAAAGGGAAACAAAAGTTTGAGATATTGAAGACATGGGATCTTATTCTAGGTAAGCAAAAATACTTAACATATATCCAAGTATTTCTTTTAACTTGAAAGTGTAACATCTTTGTTATCTATCTTATTTTTCTATTTAAGAAACTTTGTTATTATAATTAGAAAATGGTAAATTGAAATAATTATTTTTATAATTGTCATTTTAGTTTTATATTTAGTATTGGTATAGCTTAATACACTTGGTTTAAGACATAAAATAATTTACCATAGTTTAAATTTTCATATTTCTTTTTTTATTTTTGAGAAGAGAGTTTATGTCTTGAAATTTCTTGATATTGAATAAAATTCTATTTATTTATTAGAATTTGAATTTTGAGTTGTGTGTGAACTTCTTTTAATCTTAAATATTTAGAACGCATCAGCAAAGAAAGTTTACTATGAAAATTAAATTAAATTTAGTTCTGAAAAAAACAAAACAATTTTTATTTTATATTTTATATTATTTTTATAAAGAAAAATGTTGAAAATAACTGGTGTCTTAATGATCTTAAATAGTTTATATAAAATGGTTTTTATCACTTTTAATAGCATAATGAATTTATTTACAATGTTAGGTGCATTGCTGTTATATTTTGAACCAGAAGAAATGGCTGCGGCTGAAAACGTTGCAAAATTATGGCTGGCCAATGCTCCATGGCGCACACAAACAGATGGGACTATTCGTCGCAATAATAAAAAAGTCATGCTGTAGTTTTATAGATATATATATATATATATATATATATATATCTATAAAACTACTACTTGACTTAATAATATTATTAATATATATTATATAATTTATAATAAAAATATATACTTATTAATTATATATATATATATATATATATATATACTATAATGTGTTTTTAACATATTAAAATAAAATATAAAATTTATATTTATATTTTACTATATATATATATATTTGCTCTTTGTAAGACTAAAATTAATTAAACATATATTAAAAACATTTTTAGTTAGTTTTTTCATATTACCTATATTAAGAGCCAATTTCATCAATCACGATTAGACTAACCGGCGATTAAAGTTAGCAGGGCCAAAAATATAAAAAAAGATGTTAAATATGTCATATCCTGCTAACTTTAACCGTTGGTTAGTCTAACTGTGGTTGGTAAAATTGATCCTTACAGCAAAAAATGATTTGTCGAATTGACGTCGAATCGATGTCGATTCGATATCGACGAATGGTCGAAACTGTGACCACCTGAATATCGAAATTGATGTGAAGATCGACATTAAATTTCGATATCGAATCGATATCAATTCGACGTCGATTCGATGTATCATTTCTCACTGGGCAATTGCTGCTCTTTCAATCTTGGACATATGTACCGAAATTTTTAAAAACAATCAATCTTTTAAATATATATTAACTTACAAGTTTTCTCAGGATCATCTCGAGATATTTTTTTCTAAAATTAGAGGACGTCATGGTTTTAACAATAATCCAACGTGCAGCCAATTTAAATATGCAATTAGACAACTGTTATTACATTCAGATATAAAGCAATCAATAAATGCAAATTGTTTTGAGTTTGACACGGAATATGCAACATCAATCTTTCCTCTAATGTGGAAAAAAAAGAAACAAGACTGTATATTTAATGAATTGGATATTAATGAAAATGAATATAATGAATATGATGAAAAACCACAATTTGTAATGAAATATATTACCGAAAATATAATTTATTACATTTGTGGATATATTGTTAAAATGTTGAAATTTATTAATAATTGTAATTCTTGTACCATGAATTTAAAAACAACACTGTCTGAGCATAATTATTTTCACGAAGACAACGACTTTTCTAAGTTTTTTTCTTTTTCCAATCAAGGTGGTTTAACTAAACCTTCACTATCTGCTTTTCGTATATGTCTTGAAACGGAAAAGCAATTACAAATTGAAACAGACACGTTTACTGAAATTCATAAAAAAGATATAGATAAAAAAGTTATTAATAAAGTTATCAATATTTTTGCTTTAGATAATAAAATATTTCCAACATTAGAATGCGAAGACATTAGCATACTCGAAATGCCTCATAAAATTAAATTGATAATAGCGGTATCTTCTAAATATATAAAAATACGACTATATTCTTATGCAAAATTTTATTTGCAAGAAATTGTTAATCCAATTCGAAAACGACAAAAGCTAACTAAAACAATATTGTTTTTGAGAGAATAATTTATATGTTATTAATTAGTATTTTATAATATATATTAGTTATGTATGGGATAATTATAGTTATGTAAGATGTACATATAGTTATTTAAGGTATAATAATTATATAATTATTATAATTACTTAAAACATGTATATTATAGTTTTTTAAGACATGTATATGTATACAGATACTTGTAATAAATGTGGTAAATCATGAAAATGATTTATATCATTACTCGTACTTAATTACCATAATTCATATAAATATATATAACGATAAATTATTTAGATATATAGTGATAAACAGCATTAATAACATGATTTTAATATAAAATTCATTAAATTTTTTATAAAATAAATAATAAAAGTTATGTATATTAAATGTTAATAAAGCAGTTACAAACGTCTATGGGTGCGTTCGGGGAGCGTGCTTTTAGCGTATTTAGCGTTTCTGACCGTTCGAGGAGCTCGCTATTGGCGCTACGAGAGTGAGTGATGACGTCACTGTTGGAAGCGTCCAACGTCATCATTCGCGCTGTGGATGCTATTTTTTCCGAGCATGGGCAGCAAACGCTATTGGCGCTATTAGCGCCATAGCGAGCTCCTTGAACACTTGCTGTCATGTGCTCGCTGTTTACACGCCATTGCGCTCGTCTCATTATTAATATCGGCAGTGTACTTCAATATTTTCTTCAATCATGGCGAAAGTAGCCGTTACTCTCAAAGACGCTGATACGGGACTGCTATATCCTATGGAAGTGACTCGTAAAGAATGGGTACAGTTGCAGAATGGTAAGTTATAGTACAGGTTATGTTTCACCTGCTTATGTTGAATTCTGCATTATTAATGTGAAATTATGAACTTTTAGACGAAAATTTTGCTGCTCAGTATCTCGAAAGATATAAAACTCAGCTGAATAGTCAACTCAGTAAGTCTCAATTTTAAATATTATTGGCCTTTTATAGTGCAAAGGCATTTGGTTTATTATATTCCTTATTAATTTAATTTTCTTGTACTTTATAGGTGTTAACAATACTGAAACAGAGACCACAGTACCAGAGTATGCTGAGAGTGGTTTAGAATCTATTACAGAGTCTGCAGAAATTAATGAAAATGATCCTCCTAATGGTAAACATAAATAAATGATTTAAAAAATATAAAGAAGATACGTTAAGATACATTGATAATAACATTTTACTGCATTTTATTCTTGTGTTTCAGTTTTTAAGTGGTCTCATAATGCTGTGCTGCTTCTCATAGAGGAATTCAGGAAGCGACAGAGTGATCAGACCTCAGGAAAGATCTCTCAAAAAAAGTTTTGGAACAAAATTTCTGTCGTTCTGAAAGAGAATGGACATGACGTGTCAGGACCACAATGCATGTCAAAGTTTAATGGTATGAAACGTACTTATAAATCTATCAAGGATCACAATAGCAAATCGGGAAATAATTTGAGAACTTGGGCATATACTGAGGTTTGTAATTATTTCTGTTTTTATCTCATTTTTATCTATTAGGTTTTTATCTATTGAGAAGTGCACTGTATTAATTATTTAATGTTTTATTTACAGCAAATGGATACACTACTAGGGGAAAAGCCTTTTATGGCGCCTGTGACTATCGCCTCTTCCTCCGAGCGAAAAAGAATTATTGAGTGTAGCAGCTCAAGCAGTGACAGTGAAGTATTAGCATCTACTCCTTCACGTGAGTATCTAATCCAACACAGACATTTATAATACACTAGACTGCTAACTGCATCCCTTTAAACTGTTGCACAAAATATATATAACATGTACAGAAACAACTTGTAGCTTATTCTGCGCATGTATATGTCTATTTCTTGCAATAGTTATAGGGACGCAGCAGTCTAGTGTATTATAGATATATGTGGTATCTAATTGTAATGTATGCATTATTGAGTAATTCTATGTTCATGGTCATTTATGTTTATGTTTCAGGAAAACGCAAGATTGAAAAGGAATCGCTTATCAGTGAGGCAATAATAAACAGTCGAGAGATAGCTGAAAAAAATAAAGAACGGCGCCATCAAGAAAACATAGAACAAAGAACAAAGTTTCTCGCTGCTCTGGATGCAATTCAAAAGAAGCTATAATATATAAATATATATCCTATAATCTTTACATACATATATATATGATGGTGCTATTCTTTATTTTGTTTATAAGATTTATAGAATTATTATAAAAGATTGATTAGAAATTTTTTTTTAATTTTATGTATAATTGCATAATCCAAATATGCAAATGCTTCGTTAGTTTAATACATATAAAAAGTCAGTAATGATGTGATAATAATGATATGAAAAGTCAATGTGATATATTAGGTCACATTAATATATGTTAGTTAATATTTTATTTTGATACGTTTTTAGAAAATGTCATGTATTATTTTTTATTAGCAAACTACCAAATGATCTCATTGTTTGTTTATAAGATTGCTTTATGTAATTTTTGAGTTTATAAATGTTTTGTATTAAGAAATAAATAAATCAAATGTAATTAAAGTGTCAAAGGGTAAATTATTTTTCGTAATCTTTTTTTAATGATATATAAAATATATTTTATTTGTATTAAAGTTTTAATATAGTTCAAATTACAATTAAAAATTTATAATTTTATGTTAAAAAATTAATTTTAATTTCATTTTTTATATCATTCTCAAAGGAAGTCTTTCACATATCAAATCTCTCTTGGCTAGACCTGCTTGCACTTCTCTTCCAGCAAATGGGTGAGGAGCAACATCTTCGACAGCTTCAAGTTCGAAGTCTAATTCATCTCCCCGCAATAAGCACAAATTGTGCAATACACAACATGCAAGCACAAAGGAAGGAATGTTCTCTACTCGATCCATGGGAAGCACTGTTAACAGACTTCTACATCGAGTGGTTAAAATACCAAAGGCTCTCTCAATGGCCATTCGTGCAGAAGAAAGGCAAAAATTAAAATTTTTTTGCCGTTCAGTCAAGTGACCATTGTCACGATACGGAGTCAATAAATTATCGTGCAATTTATATGCCAAGTCACCAATTAAATGACAGTCATCAGGAAACATAAATGGATCACCCAATGCATCCTGCATTTCAGAGAGACGAAACACGCGTTGGTCATGTACGGAGCCCGCATGTCCTATATAACAGTGGGTAAAACGGGCTTTATGATCACAAATTGCCTGAAACAACATTCCACATTAATTTTGATGAATAGAATTGCACAACGAAGAGTGCACCAACCAACCTGCAGTTGAATGGAATGATGACCTTTACGATTCACATATGCCTCTGGGTTCTTACCGGGAGCTGGAATATTGATGTGCTTACCATCAATAGCTCCTATTACCTTTGGAAAGGCACTAATAGCTTCAAATCCCAACCATACATCTTGAACACTCGCTTGTTGTGGCCATTTGATGATAGCAGGAGCCATGTCTGCAAGGATTTTAGTGACACGTCTTGTTGCATAGAGAGCTGTCGACTGACTAATATTAAATTTCTGACAAATTGATCTGAAGAAAAAAAGCAAACAATGAACATCAAAAATATCTCTTATAACAAGCTTTTATACTAAAAATGATACTACTTACCTGTACGAATCAGGAGTACTCATTCGCCAAATGGCAATCAGAAATTGTTTTTCTGGAGGAATCATACCTAATCCTGGGTAAGTTCTTCGTAATCTCGGAGCGATGATTAACAGCACATACTCAAAAGTCTCTTTAGACATTCTTGGGAAAAAAAATTAGCAAGATATACACACAAACTAATCTATTACCTCTGTTATTATATTTATATATTTATTATATTTATATTTCTATTGTATTAAAATTTTACTGTATTGTGAGTAGGAAACTATGTTATTATTTTATAATTACCTAAAATGCGATTTGAATTGATAATTGTTCAAGATGGGCACAATTCTTTCAACATAATTTTCTAACCTAGGAATTTTTGGTTTTAGTGCTCTTTTTAGATGTTCAAGTGCATCTAAATCGTCATCGTCACTATCGGATGATGAAAAGGAATCTACAAATTCTCTCAAAATTGTAGCAATAATATTTAAACATATACCACGATTAGCCATTATCACTGCCATTACATTTGCGCTATGCGCTATTATCGTGGCGCTATTGCCGTTCGAGAAGCTCGGAAGCGGTAGCGGATTTTAATCTTCTCGAACGGCGCTATGAGCGTTGAGCGCTATGAGCGTTGAGCGCTATTAGCGCAAAAGCACGCTCCCCGAACGCACCCTATATACTTATATGTCTGCGCATGTGCAAATCGGGCACTTTCATCGCGCATGCGCTGAATTTGTACATAAGAATCATAACCACTTATACATAAGGAGTTAGCAGTCTAGTGTTATATAGAAGTCTGTGCACAGGACGCGTTGACGCGTTAAGCCCGTTCTACATTAGACGCAAGCAGTCAATCGCACGGTCGCAAACAGCACTATTTCCGGTCGCAAACCAGTCGCAAGCACGAGTCGCAAAGTTTGGCCAAAACCAAAATTTGCGTCTCTGCGATGTTGCGACAGCCAATCAGCGTAAGTTCTACATTTATAGGTTATAGCGTTTATTTATCCTGTCCTTTTCGTGTATAAGTTGATAAGGTCTGTTCTGTACATACTTAGGGTTAAAAATAAGGTTAAAAATGAGTGATTTGGAATACGAAGCGGAATATTTGGATGAAAGCTTAATTGATGATGTGGATGATGTGGATGAAACCGATTTAGAATTAATTAGAATCGTGAAAAACAACCCGGGGTTATGGGACAAAAGTTCGAAAACATATTCTAACAACACAGAAAAAGATATTATGTGGGATTCCATAGCGTCCCGTTTACCCATTGCAATGACAGGTAAGTATGAATAGATTAAGAAAATATTGGAAGCTTTCCAGCAATTGACACAGACTACTCAATGGATTGTTTCATCTTTCTTGTTGTCGAAGCAAGGATGAAATGGTTCACTGTGTCATCTGCGTCAATAGCTGAAAAGCATTCATAATTTAATAATTTTATTTGTTCGCTTGGATTAGTTATGAAATAAACTTTTTTATAATTGTGTAGGAGCAACTGCAGCAAAAAGATTCCGCACACTACGTACTACGTTTAGTCGACATCTGAAAAAAGTCAGATTATCTCAGCCAAGATCTGGTGCCGGATCGGACTGGCCTGTTTATCAACCAACTTGGCCGCTTTACAACGAGATGCTTTTCCTGACAAATAGCATAAAACCACGTCAGTAAGTATACAAGTTCAGTTATGAAACGAAAAATAATTTGTAATTTTTTATTATGTAAATTACTTGTTATTGTCAGGACAAAGTCGAATACCAAAGTAAGCATATTGAAGCCAAAAGCAGATAGAAATAGCAAACGTGCAACAGTTGTACGTGGTACAAAACAGCCACAACAAGCAATAACTATAAATAACAATGACGATGATCCTAATATCGATGATCCTAAATATCGAAGTGATTACAGCAACAGTACAGGTATTAAATAGTTTACATAACATTGTGTGTTTCTTGTTGAGTTGTTTGCCATTATCAATTTTTATAAAAAAATCACATTTTAGAAGGTGACACATCCAATGCTGAAAGTTGCGCTTCCACCAGTGGACGTACTGTTACAAAGACGAGAGCACATCAAACTCCACCTCCAGATAATTTCTATAAGAAGAAAATGAAACACGATAATATGGAACATTTGGACAAATTGGCAGGATCATTATTCACTCTTAGTCAACAAATGATGTCCATGCCAACTCCTAAACAAGAAGAGAAAGAAAATCTTGACTCAGAGGTAGAAGGGCTTTTATTGGTTGTAAAAACATCGCTTCAACAAACTCCAACTCAAGATAGAATACCGTGCCTCATTGAAATATTACATATTTTGCAACGTTTCAAAAATAAGTCGTAAGTTTCAAGTGACGATTATTAATATGAATCTAAGTTTAGTTGACGAGTTTATTTTAATTTTATTGTAACTCCAGATGTATTTTTTGCAGTCTTAAGACTTATAGCGTTTTCATTGACAAAACTGGTGCGCACTAACCATGGACGACAATAGGCCTATTCTTTTTCTGCATTCCTGTACTAGTGGAATAAGTTAAAATGAGACAAATATATTTTTTCACTCTAATTTATTGCACTAGTGTAGGAATGCAACGAAAAAGATATACATCATATACGGGCAGTGCGCACCAGTTCTGGCAATGAAAAACGCTATTATTTAATATATTAATATGTTGAATTAATATGCAAAGTCTATGTACGTATAAGCTGTTTAAGTTGAATTAATATGCAAAGTCTATGTACGTATAAGCTGTTTAAGTTGAATTAATATGCAAAGTCTATGTACGTATAAGCTGTTTAAGTTGAATTAATATGCAAAGTCTATGTACGTATAAGCTGTTTAAGTTGAATTAATATGCAAAGTCTATGTACGTATAAGCTGTTTAAGTTGAATTAATATGCAAAGTCTATGTACGTATAAGCTGTTTAAGTTGAATTAATATGCAAAGTCTATGTACGTATAAGCTGTTTAAGTTGAATTAATATGCAAAGTCTATGTACGTATAAGCTGTTTAAGTTGAATTAATATGCAAGTTGTTTATGTTGAATTATTATGCAAAGTCTGTATGTATAAGCTGTTTATAAGTTTTGTTTAATTAATTTCATGGTATTACATATTGTAATAAAGCAGCTTTTTATTTAAATAATAAATACACTGGTTATGTACGTATACATATATATTACATAAAGCACATTCTTTTATGTATAATATATTTGTAATTAAAAGACTGATTTTATCACACATCACATATCACAAGTTTACATAGTTATACATATACAGAAAACAACCTTTTAATTATTAAGTAAAATAATATTAGCAATAATATTGATCCTGAATATTAACACCGCAGGAAATACACAACTTGACATGTTCTCTCTGAATTACTTGCCATTATCAATAATTATAACAAATTGTATTTCAGAACGTGACAAAAAATCAAATGTTGGGAGTTTTATTTTTATCTGCGAACATCTTACAATAAAATTAATACTTGAAACTAGTCAGATCATTAGTTACTTTTAGTTGAGTTATTTTGAATAGATAATTTCTTTGTCCAATTCGTCCAATTAAACACCGCAACATTAGAAATAAAGCGGATTTTTACCTAAAAATAAAAAGTAATGTATGAGTTTATATCAGATTAATATTAGAATTTCTAAAAACATATTCGTTTTGCCAGGGCACTTGTTTCAATCCAACGTTTGTCACAAAGTATTCGCATAAAATGTCTCTTTGTGCCTTAGCAGCATTGGAACCAGAATTTCGTCCCATTTTACGAATATTTTCAAATAATGTTCCTGTCTCTAGCATATCATGCCATGCTCCTTCTATTATTTCGTGATGTAAATTTTCTCTGTCAATTAAAGTTGGTGGACAGTAACGTCGTTCACATGGGTTATGTCTGTCTTCCATTGTCATAACATAATTATGCAAACACACTAAAGCTTTCACGACTTCGTCTACATTATTTGGAGAAAATTTCATAATTTTGTGCAAAATTTGCCAACGCGAACTTAAAATTCCAAACGTATTTTCTATAGAAAGACGTGCTCTCGATGCCCTATAGTTAAAAATCCTTTGTTTATCACTTAAGTTTTTCCTGCTATAAGGTTTCATTAGATTCAAATCAAGGGGGAATATTTCATCGCCTATGAATGCATGATTAGTCTCTACTTCTGTTCCTGGAAGGCGACGAGGGCCTGGGATTCCAGCAGTTTTCTCTCGTATTTTAAGTGCCAATTCAGTGTTACTCCAAACACCGCTGTCACTAATACTTCCTATAAAGATGAATATAAAAGAAAGAATATTAACTAATAAATATTAAGAAAGAATATTTTTATGCAGTACAGTTTCTAGTACAAAAAAGTTTATTTACCGTATTGTCCAATGTCCACCCATACGAATTTATAATTAGCATCACATATAGCTAGAAGGACGATGCTAAAAGATTTTTTATAATTCCAAAACTGGCTTCCAGAATTGGCTGGAGCTTGAATTTTAATATGCTTCCCGTCGAGAGCCCCTATACAATTTGGGAATTGCCATTTGTTGAAAAAACCTTCAGCAATTGTAGACCATTTTGCTTCATCAGGCTCAGGAAGGAATTCTGGTTGGAGAGCATGCCATAATGCACAGCAAACGTCATGGATGATAGCATAGACCGTAGAGCGCCCAATACGAAATTCCCAAGCCTTTGAAATTATACTATCGCCGTGAGCGAGGAATCTATATGTAGTGAAAGAAATTTTAATACTTGACCATCTACAGTACACTAAAAATATAATCTCACTATACTTACGACAAAGTCAAAGCCAGCTTTAATTCCACAGAGTGTGGACGTCGTGGACCACTCTTTTGCAAGAATGGGCGAACTCGAATTAGAAGATCATTGAACATATGTGGCCACATGCGCGTATACATAAAAAATTGTTCATGATCTGTTAATTTTAGTTCTCTGAACAAATTCATGTGAAAGCCCTTGTTACGATGTTTCTGATAGTGATTCAGGGGACGAATCCACCATCGCCTTTTATTCTGCCTTATTTTTTTTAAATGTAAGCCCGTGTAGCACACAAACATACCACAACTTAAAATAAATAATTTAAATCGTAAGTACTGCTGAGTATTCATTTTGGCACCGACTGTTTTCTTTATCTTTATTTACGAAATATTTGTGTATTCTTACGGCCTCCATGAAACTTCAACACATTTGTTCAAAAGAAAAGCATCAATAAGTCGTCTCGTCGCTGATTGGTAGTGACTTGCGACTAATGTAGAAGCTTTATGACGCAAGATTATTGTGCCTTGCGACATTGCGATTATGCGATTAGCTGCTTGCGTCTAATGTAGAACGGGCTTTACGCGTGGCGGAAGACGATGGACGACGGATAGCCAATGAGACTCTTGCTTGTCCGGAAATAATAAATACATAACTTCCGTCTCACGTAAAATGTTGAACTCAATCCAACTTTTGTCGCGTGGTACAGAAACGGAAGTTGGAAGACACGTAATTTCTAATATTTTCAGAACTTGGCGCGAGACACTACCGTGTCTCTTGATGAAGTATATAATTTTATCATTATTGTTTGTGTACCTGAAAAAGAATCCAAAGAAGACATTTGTGCAAAATGTACTGTGATCAAATAACAAGAAAAGATTTATTATTGAGTATAGATTGCTATATAAAATGGATGTAAACGAAATAGTAAGAGAAATAAATTAGTATTTTTAGGTTATTTTATAGCACATCCAAAAAAATATCCCGAGGACATTCTGTCGTCTCAAAAACATCTTCGAGATATCTTTTGCACGATTTTGAATATACTGTGCTGTCTAGGGCCGGTATTCATAGTCGGATCTTATATTTAAGATCGTCTTAAGTTTATCTTTAGATGCTGTACGAATCAGTTCATTGGCTACGGAGTATCTGAAGATGAATTTAAGACGGTCTTAATTATAAGATCCCACTATGAATACCGGCCTAGGTTAAAACATAAACATATGTTAATAATTATTGTTGATTCATTTAACAAATAAAACCTGTGTGACAATTCATTTATTATGAACATATAATACTGAATATAATTATAAAAATATTCTAATGTGTATTAATAATATTAATATTTTTTCCAATACAATTTTGATTTTTATTATATTATTTAATTTAATTTATGTTTGTAGTGGTGCAATGATTGCAATACTAGAGTGTGCAGTGGAGAAGAACATGAATGTTATATAGATAATAACAATAAAGATGATTACATAGAAAGATTAATCGCAGAAGTCTTCGTAAGGGAGAGTTTATGGAACTCTACATTGTCTTACGAGGTTAGAGGTCCAGCAATTATTAAAACATTATGGTCTGAAGTTGATGCTTGTTTAGGTAAAATTATTATCTATAATTATTATGTGTATCTATCGAAAGTCTACATATCGAAAGATTATTTTTTAATAAATCTAATTTTATAACAAACTGTATGTAGAGACACCTACTGGAAGCAGCCAAGTGAAATGGAAAAGTTTAAGGGATCGTTTTGTTAAAGAACATTATTTACAATCAGCTTATATACCAAGTGGCAGTGGAGCTGTGAAAAGAAAAAGCAGTTAGCCATTATATAATACTTTACGTTTTCTGATTCCTACAGTAAATTATAGAAGGTACATATAATTTTTGTAATTTACAAGAATTGCAATACACACACACACACACACACACACACACACACACACACACACACACACATATATAATAAATACAGGAATATATAATAGATGTAGAATTGTTATCTTTTGTATGTGTATGTATATAATTGATATTTCCATACAATTTGTATATTAAAATAATATAAGTCAGTCTCTCTCTTTCTCTCTCTCTCTCTCTCTCTCTCTCTTTTGATTAATTTAAAAATTTATTTCAGAACTAAAGGTAATCTTGAAAACACACCCAGATATACAATTATCACTTCCAAATAAATCTGGTTTTACTACTAATTCTGGTCTTACTAACACAAGAGAAAAAATAAATGTCGCACAACAAATACAATCAAAAACACAGCAAATTAGTTTATTAAAGCTACAATCAACTCAGTCGCAGCAAAATTGTTGTAAGTAAACATTCATTTATCATTTCTTAACTTTTTTTATTTCATATTTTGCTATATATATTTCCATATTTTCTTATTCATATTTTTTTTGCAGCTTTTTCTTCTACTACATCAGATTCTACCTTAAATTGTGATCTGGACTTGACAACATCAACAGGTATGTAGACATCTTTAATTATATGTTCGTTTTTCTTATGTGTTTTAAAATACTTTTCTTTATAATATGTATGTGTTAAGGTGCGATTTCACGTAGCTATGCATAGCCAGATATTTCCCCCACTCCATCAACATTTTGTCCCACCAGTCGAATTACACTCATAGCCAGATACGACTCTGATAGTTCGAATAATCGATCTATGGGATACGTATCTGAATTCGTTAAGTTAAAAAAGGTGCGAGTGATTGAGAAATGGAGAAAGAAAATTGCGAAGATTCTAGCGAGGTTAGTAAATATAAATAATATATTTCTTTCTTTCTAATATTATTAACTGAAAGTGCACCACGAGAAGGGCGTTTTTCATAACCTCTTTTGGAATAGCACGTGTGTTGGCCATGTGCGTGTTATAAAAATTTAATTCAATTTTTTCTTATTATTTATTATTTTAGATATCACGATGCTACACGTGCGGAGTCTGTGAAACTATTTGTAATGTAGACGACATCCAGACCCATGACTGTGTACAAGATTACAGCGAAATCGTCACCGACGAAAACCTATATTTTTACCCAAGAGACAGTAAGTATAATAACTGGATAATAAAAAGTATGACGAAATTGGTGCGCAAATTCAAATCTTATTTCAATTGCTATCTTTATTTTTATTTACAGAAGACGGAAATATTGTACGGCGCAGCTTGGTCAATGAGGTCGAGCAGACAGTGATAGAGAGTACGCTGTGCAGCGGAAATGTCATCAATGAAGGTGACAAAGACAACGCCTGGAATTCTAAAATTCGTCTGGAGGAACAGCTTATTGGTGAAGTTCGTCAGAGACCGTCCCTCTGGAATTTCAAGCTTCCTCTCGCAGAGCGAGGCATTCGGATCAAAGAAAGACTGTGGCAAGAAGTTTCAGTCAAACTTGGTATATTATAATATCTTTTACATAATAATAGGCATTATTGTTTAACATTATTAATCGCATGTTTTAATTGAATATATTTTTTTCTATAGGCACATTGTCAGCTAAAGAGCTCAAAAAGAAATGGAAATCTCTGTGTGACTCCTTCAGGGCGCATTGCAAGAAGAGAAAGTTGCCAAGTGGATCTGCGACTGCAACTAGTTCATCATGGGTCCATTACGAGAACATGAAATTCCTTTTAGATGTCCACCTTGAAAACCAGTACGTAATTTGTCCCATGTTTGTAAATAATGAAATGTGTATAACATGATATAGTGATATATCTTTTGCTACAGAACGACAACGAACGCTTCGAACTGCGTTGAGGATCCAACAGGTGAGACTGAGGAGATAGTCAATGACAACGCGAGTTTTAATAATATCGATAGTCCACGTGGCAGTGACTTTTCCGGTATGCCCACTTGAATTACGTTTAATATTGATATTATACATATACGAGAAATAAATTATGTACTTTAATGTTTTTTGCAGGAAGCAGTACTATCAGTAAGCGGCGGAGACTCGATAGTGAGTGTCTGCAGGACATAGCGGAAGCTTTGGTGCGGCCAATCTACTTTGACCACCCTCTCCGAGTGAACGTGGAAGTGTCGAGATCCGTATCAGAACGTAATATCGTACCAAAACCAGAAGACTCCATCAAGCACTTTGTAAGGTTCATGGAGAGCGAGTTACGGAAAATAAATAATGAAAATGCACGGAGCGAGGTCACGCATCGTTTATTCGAAGTGCTGTATAATGCAAAGAAAGAATTTGCAATGTATAGAAGAATTCCTTCATGTGAGATCAACCAAGTCAATCAAGACAAAAATTAAAAGTTTAGATTTTAAGTACGTTTAGAGTAGGTTTTAAGTAAGAAGTAAGTTTAGATTTTAAAAGTACTATTAAAAGATGTACTTTATTAGTATAGCATTTTTATTTTATTTATTATTTATAATATATTTATTCTTATAGCAAGTAATAAGAAGCCGGTATGTTTGGTGATGCCCCTGGTGCCTTCATATTATGCATTTTTTCGTTTTTTTATTTTTGTAATTAATGTAAATTGTAATTAATGTAATTTTTGTAAATAAATTATCTTATTTTTGTAATTATATCATTTATTTTATCTTTTATCATATTTTTTATATGAATATACAAGTTTATAAGTTCATACAAGTTTTAAATTGATAATTATATAATATTAATTATACGCAATATAAATAAAAATAAACACATTACAATCAATCTATATGATAAATGTCACTATACTAAAACGTTTTTTTTTTTTAATGTAAAAATATTCGCTGACAAACACAGTGTTCTTCTTTAACGACCCTTTTGCCACGCTACTGCTCCTTCGTTGTTAAAGTAATTGCAAAATTCATCTCGAATTGCTATGCACCTGCGAGCACTTGTGTTCGATCCGCATCGAGTTACATCTGTAAATGCGCATCCAGTCTCCATGATTCTTCGCCAAGAACCTGGCCTAAACCCATTTGGGCTATTCGGAGCATCTTCGTCGATTAAACCTGCAGACACATATGTTTTGTCTATGTCACTTTTTCGGAGCCAGTTGTGTAGACAAACTGTTGCTTGGACCATTGACTTCACGTTTTCTGGGTTAGCAATTATTGGCCTTCGATATATTCGCCACTGACTTGCTAATATACCGAAAGTATTCTCAATCATTCTCCTGGCTCGACTTAAGCGATAATTGTACACATCTTGCTGTGGCGTGAGTCCATTCCTGCCTGGATAAGGGCGTAGCAGGTATGATTTGAGAGGGAAAGCTTCGTCTCCAACAAGGCAGTACGGCAGTACTCGTCCTCCTTCAACAGCTGTTGGCTTCGGCACATTCATGCGGTCTTCATCAAATTTATTGCCAATCGTGCTGGCTTGAAAAATACCACCATCGCTTCGTCGTCCGTAGGCCCCGATGTCAACATAACGAAAGATATATTTTGCATCGCAAATTGCCAACAATACTATACTATGAGCACTTTTATAGTTGTAGTAAGTCGAACCAGCATTATTAGGACACTGAAACATTAGAAATTATTGTTAGTACCGCAATGTATGTCCTTTTCTGTTGTGCATTATCTATTTTCCAATAATTGTACTATTAAAGCTGAACAAATAACACGAAAATAACTATTAACATATGTATATACGTACTTGAATCACAACATGCTTGCCATCTATGGCTCCTATGCAGTGAACGAAATCTCTCAACTCTTGAAAGTCCTGTGCAAGTTCTATCCACTCTTTTTCGGATAATACCGGCGGTAGAACTGAAGGGCACAAGCAGTCCCAAATTGCGGTACATGTTTCATGTATAATATTGCATACTGTCGTCTTTCCCATGAGATATTGGAACATCATGGATGTCATGGAGTCACCAGAAGCCAGATATCTGAAATATTTAAAAGGCATATATATAGACAAAGTCCATTGTTGAGATAACAACAACTTTTGCCATCATTTCGTTTATTTTATATCCCGGTAAAGTAAACATGAACTTACCTCAAAGTTACTGCCAAACGTTCCGATGGCGTTATAGCCTCTCTGATAAAGTCTTGTTTTTGCAATCGGGGGCCAACAATAGACAATAAATCTTCCAACTGCGTTGCAGACATTCTAAAATAGTTATGAAAACGGATGTCTTCCAATTGCAACTTTGGCAATGATGTGTGAAAGAAACTGTGATCGGAGCGATTTTGGAAGAGTGGTGCTATCCAGTGCTGTTTTTTTTTGTACTTCCTTTTAACTCCATTGTTCTTATTTTTTTTTTTAATTGCAAGTACTGCAAGTACTGCAGTTACGCGTCGTCGCCTAACCTCTTCCGCCACCACTTGTAAAACTGCATTTCCGCATATTTCTCCTAATTGCTCGTCGCTCAAGTGGTTTGAATCGCCCTCCATTCCAAGTAGTAAAATGCCACAAAATCACTTTTATATTTTTCACAAAGTTTTAAAATAAAAGTATCTCTGAAATTCTCTCACAATACACAAACTTTATACATTTACAACTGAATAGCTGGATATGTCTCGCTCCATGAAAACGTAGGAGACGTTAGCGGCGAGATATTGAATCAGGATTTTATCCCCATTCTTTTGCAGCAATACCGATGGGAGTGGGGGAAATATCTGACTATGCATAGCTACGTGAAATCGCACCTTTAGGGTGAAGTCCCATGAAGCCAGCGTACGGCGTACCGGCGTACGGCGTAAAGGAACTAGGCCAATCACAGGCTTTACGCCGTTTTCGTTACGCCAGCATGGATCACGCCGGTTTGTACACTGCCCGTCATTAATTCGTTCCTAGGCGGGGTAAGGGGAACGTAGAAATGTAGCCGTGGCGCCATCAGCGGCAGCGGCTGATTGACACTATTTTATCGACATCGATTGCTGCAGATAAGATTGCACGCGCGCAATTTTCGAAAAATCAGATATATAAAATAATAAATGTATAAAATATAAAATATATTAAAATAAAATAAGAAATAAATAAATAACATTAAAATGATAGAAAATTTAATTTATTTAAAATACTACTACGCCAAATGTCTTCTTTATGGAAAAAAATAAAATCTTTAAAAGATGTTTTTTAATAAATAACTTTGTTAATAATAATTTTGTATTAGCAATTTAATAAAATAAATCGTTTGACCGATTGTTCCAGCGTTAAATAATTTGTGGCTCTGAAAAGAGTTTAATAATCAGTTTAATAATCATTTCGTGCATTGATTTGATTTAATCGTTTCTCAATGGATCCGCGTAGGTTGAAAAAGTTCTGGTTTTAAAATAATATTAAATAATATTATATTAATAGTATTCAAATAATATAAGCATAATAGAAAAAGACAATCTGTCTTGGCGATTGTCTTTTGTTTAATGGCGATTGTTATTCCGTTTTGTCAAGTCTACTCGTTTCGTGCAATGGCAAACAAGTTAAGTATTTTTACTCGTGGCCGCATTATAGGTATGTGGGAAGCTGGTATTAGTGAAGAAGATATTGCACAGCGCATCGAGTGCAATGTCAGAACAGTAAAAAAGTGGATCAATCGATGGGAAGAAGAGGGAGAAGAAGGACTTACAGACAAGCGTAAATTTAATCATAGACCGCGATCTACAACTGCTGAAGAAAATCTATCTTTAGTTAGACAGGTAGATGAAGACCCTTTTCTTCCGGTTTTGCACTCTGTAAATCTTTTAGATTTACAGATTTCTGAGAGGACAGCGCAAAGGCGTTTACACGAATCGAATGTGCACTGTTATCGACCAGCACATAAGATTCAATTAACGAATCGACATAGAGATAATCGTGTTGCTTTTGCGTTGCATCAACTCAACACCGCATCACCGGAAGATTGGGATCAAACTATCTGGACTGACGAAAAAGTATTTTGTTCAGCAGATGATAGACGTAATCATGTCTGGAGACCTGAAGGCCATCGATTTGATCCAAAATATGTGGTTCCTAGCGGGCAAAGTGGACGCATTACTTGTGCTATGTGGGGATGGATTAGTGCTCATTGTCCGGGAGAACTAATTGAAGTGTCGCCGCATATGAATGCCTTCGAATATATAGATATTCTGGAGAACGTTTTGCTGCCAAGCGTTCGCAGTATTTATAGTGAAGACGATATGCCGACATTTCGATTAGTTCAGGATAATAGTGCTGTTCATACCGCTCACATAGTAAAAGAATGGTTCAACGAACATCCCGAAATAGAAGTTCTTGATTGGCCAGCTAAATCTCCGGATCTCAATTTAATAGAAAATATTTGGGCAGCAATTGCGAATTCGTGGGAGTATGGTCATGAGAGAACTAGAGCACAATTAATTGCACATGCGAAAACCATGTGGGAAAATCTTCGCTTAAAACCAGATCTTTTCCAAAACCTACGCGGGTCTATCGAGAAAAGGCTAAACTTAGTTATTGCACAAAACGGGCACTGGACAGGATATTAAAAGGTTCTTTTTAGAACCAGTCATTAAAACGGCTCTTTTCAGAGCTACACATTATTTGACGCTGGAACAGTCGGTCAAACGATTAATTTTATAAAATTGCTAATATAAAATTGTTATTAAAAAAGTTGTTTACTAAAAAACATCTTTTAAAGATTTTAATTTTTTCCATAAAGAAGACATTTAGCGTAGTAGTATTTTAAATCAATTAAATTTTCTATTATTTTAATGTTATTTATTTATTTCTTATTTTATTTTAATATATTTTATATTTATATCTTATATATTTTATATATTTATTACTTTATATATCTGATTTTTCAAAAATTGCGCGCGTGCAATCTTATCTGCGGCAATCGATGTCGATAAAAAAGTGTCAATCAGCCGCTGCCGACTGATGGCGCCATGGCTACATTTCTACGTTCCCCTTACCCCGCTGAGGGGCCTAGGAACGAATTAATGACGGGCAGTGTACACGGCGTTCGGCGTTTACGCTACACATACACATATAGTTGAGAACAGTTGAGAAGGAAGAGTTGAGTCCTAATAAGAAAATATTGTGAAAAAATTTATTTCAACATAAATTTCAACAAAAATGAATAAAAACCAGTCCGATAATATCTTAGTAAGTATCAGTTATAAAATTCTTCATGCAACATGAAATATAAATACTAATTAGAAGCACGCTTATCAATTAGATTCTATTCTTTTTTGTTTCTTAGGATAATATCTTTATCTTTATTCTGAAGTTTAATATTATCACCCTTCAAATGATAAATACACTGTGGGAAGTGCAATAATTTACAAAAAATAATGTTTATTTCAGAACATAAAATGTGGTTATTGTGGCAAAGTATTAGCTGTCAACACACAAGAAGAAATATTTCGTCACAATTGTTTTCAACATTACAATGAAGAGATGCATGCTATATTCATTGATGAAAATTTTGTTGCCACTATTGGTAAATGTCATAGTAATAATACTTATAGCTTTCCAGCAATGCTCATAGTTCACACTGTGTAATACATTTTTCAATAATGCTTCATAATTCCAACACAGCTCGAAAAGTGAGTTTTGGTCTTTTCAAATTTGCTTTTTTTTGCTAACACTGTAAACTTTATAGATTCTTTATGATAATTAAAAACTGATTTTGTATCCCATTATTATAAGTTTGTTATTAATTTTTTTATTTTATATTTATATATATATATGTAATTATTATTTTAAGTTTATTAAATATAAAAATTCCATTTACTTAATAAAGATAAAATAAATAAATGGTTTATTTTAATATTGTTATTACTTAATTACTTCCACAAAATATTCTCACTTAAATTGGCGGATATTAAACTAATTTATTAATTAGAATACAAATATTTTGTCTGTAAATGCTGCAAATATTGCAAAATGTTTTTGTTGCATTATATTGCCACAAATATTAACAGCTGCGATTTTATGTTTTAAAGTATTGAAATAATTATAAAACATGTATACACTAAATTGTATTTGTTTAATTTTTGATAAATATTATTTAGAAAATTTTCTTCTGACAAAACTATTGCGTTATGGCGAATCATCTTAGTGCAATCATTGAGGAATTTTTCGTCAATTTATGATGCTATTATTGTGCAATGTTTTCACAATTTGCCTATCGGGGTCATAGTATTCTCGGAATCTGTGACGCACAATATATGTTTACGTTTGTCGATATTGGAGCCTATGGTCGCCGCAGTGATGGTGGTATTTTTAAAGATTCAAGGATGGGTTTAAAATTCAATTCAAAGGAAATGAATGTACCTGCACCAGAACCTCTCAACCCAGGTGGACCGTCTTTGCCATATGTTCTGGTGGGCGATAAAGCCTTTCAATTGACAGATTATTTGATGCGGCCTTATCCAGGAAAAGGCGATTTAAACGACGAGCGGAATATTTATAATTATAGATTGAGTCGAGCCAGGAGAACAATCGAAAATACATTTGGTATCCTAGTCAGTCAATGGAGAATTTTGAAGCGACCAATCAATTGTAGCATAAAAAAAACAATTTCAATTGTGAAAGCTATTGTATGCCTTCATAATTGGATTCGTCGGAGAGATATTGGAAAAAATCAATATGTTACTCCAACACTAATTGATCAGGAAGATGATAACGGCTTTGTTCCAGACTCTTGGAGAGGTTGTATAGATAACACCATGAAAACGTACCTTATGATATATGAGCGATCGAAAAGAGATGTCAATCACTGTATCGTTATATATATGATTGTATTCATCACAATAAAATACGCATGAAAACATTCTTTGTAAAGACTCAGGGGCCTTATTCTCGAAAAATATCGCATACGATATATCATGGAAGTTACTAGAATATCACATTTTGCTGTAAATTTATATTCTCAAATTTTCACAAGTAACTCGTATGCGATAAATATCGCATATTTGGTATCGAGTGGGGTCAGACTATACGAAAAGTGATATCGCATACGAAATTTAGGTAAAAAGTAAGATCCACAAAATTATTACGAAATTAAAAACAAGGCTAGACTGATATGTGATAGCTCAATAGAAAAAAGTTTGAGAAAGGCGTATATTCAACGAAGAAGAAGAAGAAGCCGAATAAAGAAGTTATTATAATTATACGTTATAATTATCTGTAAGCAAACTTTTAATTGCGATTAATAGCGTGTTAATAAATTGCAAATATTATCTTAACAAAGTTTATAGTAGACCGCTTAATGTATTTTTATAGATTTATCAAGAAAAAATGGAGCATAATCTAAATAATTTAATAAACTTAGAAGCAGTTCGTCTGCTTGAGGAAGTCGAAGTAAGAGCAAGAGGAAGACGGCTATTTAACGAAAGAAAAGATCCATTTGAATTATCTGATAAAGAGTTTATTAGATTATATAGAGTGAATAAAAGAATAATGGAAAATGTAATTGACATTGTGTCAGAATATATTGGTGAAAGACGATTATCAGCTTTAGATGCAACCACACAAGTAAAGATAATAAATTAAGTGTTTAATATACATAATTGTGTTAAAATATTATACATTTACATATTATGTATTTAATTAATTGTTTACTACAGGTAGCAACAGCTATACGCTTTATGGCATCTGGCAGTTATCAGATGGACATTGGACTTAATATTAATTCTGTCATTAGTCAACCATCAGTGAACAGATGCATAAAAAATGTAACGAGAGCCCTAAACCAACAAGAAGTTTTCAGCAGATGGGTGAAATGTCCTTCAACTTTAGAAGAAATTAGATCTATAAGAAATGAGTAATGTTTGTGTTAAATATATACAAAAGTATCTATTTAAGAAACTTGACAGATAATTATCAATACAATTCATCTACTTACAATCATACTGAATCACTTAATATATAAAATTTATTTAATATTTTATTATTTTGTTTAGGTTTTGGCGCAAATATTGTTTCCCTGGAATTATAGGATGCATAGATTGTACTCATGTAGCAATCGTAGCACCTCCTACACATCATCCACTGTTTCCAGAACATATATATGTAAACAGGAAAGGTTACCATTCCATTAATGTACAACTGGTAAGTTACTATAACGTATATAATATAAAGATAATTTTTAAAAATATGCATTCAAGAACACTTGTTAGTACTGTAACAGTAAAATTCTCCTCCTCAACGTCAATGCGATCCGACTCGTCGGGAGCTCTTATTTAATTATAATTGTTGTAAAGTTTCTTTTATTATATCTAATTGTAAGTAAGAATCTCATCGGTACAACTCGTCACACGACTCGAGGACACTGGACGGAGAAGTACGAAGGCCCCACTTATCAAACCGATCCAAGCCGATAACAGCCTGGCCCGGTGCGAGGACCCACGACCAAGATGGGAGAGACACTCTGCGAAAAGCCTTCCGTCGAAGTACACTGTAAAAGGCCGCAGGAGTCGCTCCCGAAGAAGTCGGATCGCAATCGCCTAATTATATTGGATTGGGATTTATTAGAGGATTGTCGAATACGATTGGAAATACTTAAGGAGAGAAAGAGTTATTGTATAAATTCTGTTTATCTGCATTGAAGCACTTACGTGAGTAACTATTCATACGGCTTTGCCCGGAATAAAGTTTCATTTAAGTTTCATTTAGTCTTATACTCTTCTTATCTTGATTGATAATTCTGGGTCACCCCAAGTTCCCATCCCTGAGAACTCGTTAACCTCGTCATGAGTGGAAATTCCTCTACTTCAATTTTACTAATTTTGTAAAAATTAGTTGGCGCCCATTATTATATAGTTCACTACTTAAGAGCCCTGACAGCCACGGACCCGGCCGCGTCAGGTGAGGGCTGATAGTCTAAGATTTGTATCACATTAATTTAGAATTGATTATTGAATCAAAAAGCCCGTCTCAGTACACAGATAAATTTAATATAAAATGTGTAGGGCTTAGGCTATTAATTATGTCAATTATGTAGTTTAATATACACATAATATTACATGTGTATAATACTGCAAATAAGTAATTAATTACTGGATAATCAGTATTAAATTTCTGTAAGAAAATTACACATAATTATTATATGCGAATAGAACAAAAAGGGAGAAAGAGAGAAAGAAAGAGAGAATGTTTAATGCAGCACAATTTGTCTTAAAGTCAATCTAATCTATATACAAACAAGAAATACTCTGTCATCACATGTTTAGTATATTTATTCATAACTACATGCATCTTTTCAGATATGCGACAGTGATATGAAAATCATTCATGTAAATGCGAAATATGCAGGGAGTACACACGATAGCTATATTTGGAACAATTGCAACTTTTTGCCAATGGTAAAACAATTATATAATCAACGACATACCTTTTACCTTTTGGGTAGGTATTAAAATTTTATTTATATATTTTCTTGTAAAATAATTGGTGACATTTTCTAAATATTTAAACTGCTAGATCTGGAACGTTTTTGAATTAAGCGGCAAAAATTGTAACAAAAGAAACTAATGATCTTGATAGCTTATTTCATGTTACAGGCGATTCTGGATATGCTTTGAGACCCTGGCTATTGACACCTGTACTGAATGCTGAACCAGGCTCTCCAGAAGATAGATATAATATAGCGCACAGACGAATTCGATCGCTCATCGAAAGGACAAATGGGTTATTAAAAATGCGTTTCCGATGTTTATTAAAACATCGGGTATTGTATTATAGACCAGATATAGCATCGCGTATAATAAATTCTTGCGTTATATTGCACAATATGTGCATTGAAGAGAAGGTACCATTACCGCACCAAGAAGACGATTATAATGTTGATTTTGAATTAAATGTTAACGACGACAACGAAAATGTCGACCGCAACCGCATTAATCCGGAACTTGTTGCAGGAAGAAGGCTTCAAAGACGATTAATTCAAAATATGTACCCATAATTATAGTAAAGAATTTTAATTGATTTTAATTTAAACACATTAATTGTCACATATAATCGTCTTCTTGGTGCGGTAATGGTACCTTCTCTTATTATTGAAGATTATTTGTTTACAATAAATACAGTATGTTATATGAACGTAATACACAAATAAAGTTTCTATCTATACGTGTAATACATATAAATACATAAAATTATTTTCCTCATTAATAAAAATATATTATTAAACACTTTTTTTTATAAAGTTGTTAAAGCTTTGGGAATATACATAACTCCGTGTACAATAATTCTCATTAAAGGAAATAGGAACTTTTACGATTTACATATCTAGTAATCACAGATAATTGTTTCCACGGAATGTACCGAAATGTGTGTGTGTGTGTGTGTGTGTGTGTGTGTGCGTGCGTGCGTGCGTCGTAATAAAAAAGCAAAAGTATAAATAATTTAACAAATATATACAAGAATCCATGTTCATCCATGTTCCATGTTCATACGTGTTTACAACAATGTTAGTGTGCTCTTCAGGAGCAGATTATAATTAGTCTTCTGATTGGCTAACAACGTACTAACATTGTTGTAAGCGCGTTCTGAATATGAGCTAAGGTATCCAAGAATTAATAGACTACGTTTACACGACAGCCTAAAGCCGATTTAATAACTACCGTAGTTAGAGAATTCTTGCATCCAATTGGTATATTCTTTTAGATCTAAAAAAATACCAATTGGATGCAAGAATTCATTAACTACAATAGTTACTAAATCAGCTTTAGGCTGTCGTGTAAACGTAGTCATTGTTATAAACATTAAATCATTAATTGTCCAATACCTATATGTATATATTACTGTATGTTCACACACACACACACACACATATTAAACACATTTAAACTTCTAATATTTAATAATTTTTAGAATATTTAAATATTTCAAAAATTATATGTAATAATATTTATATATAAAATATATTTAATATTTTATAACATTTTTATATGGTTATACTTATATTTATATTTTAAATGGTTATAAAATAAAAAAACAGTAATAATTTTAAGCCTTCTACAATATAAATAAATAAACAAAATTGAAGTGCTTCATAAAGGCGCTGTAAACTAAAATCAGTCTTAGTGAACATAAATAAAAAAAAATTGTCTTTGACAATCACAATCTTTGGAAATTATCAGTAGAAGAATAAAAGTTGAACAAATTTTCCAATGAAGTTGCAATTCTTTCTGTTACTATTAAGTTTTTTTTCATAAATTTAATTTTTTTCCTATAATATTTTTTTCTTATTTCTTGATCTGATTTTGTTAAGCTCACTAAATTAGTAGTATATTCTATTGTTTTGTCTAATCTCTGACTTGCTACTGTTCTTTTAGCCGATTGTTCGTTATTTTGTGTTAGAACTTCTTGTTTCTTGTTTGTTACATATAAATTCTCAACTGTTTTATTATTATTTTCTTTATCAGTACCCATTACTGTATTCGCCTTATGTATTGCTGTTGTTCTATCCTGCTTTTCTTGTATATTACACATTGCCTTTGTCTGCTCGTGGTAGACACAAACTTGCAGAATTATGGAAAGAAATTTCTAATGCTCTTAATGGTATCTATTTCACATAAACTTGAATCATCAAATAAAAGTATTGATGTTACATTAAGTATTTTGAAAATGTTTTTACAAATGTATTAGGTCATATCAGTTCTGAGGATGCTAAAAAAAGATGGAAAACACTTAAAGACACGTTTAGTAAAGCAGTGGCTGAAGGAAAGAAACCCAGTGGATCAGCAAGATCGAATTCACAAAAACTTTGGAAACATTTTGAAGCGATGTCCTTTTTACGTTCGGTGTCTACAAATAGAAAGTATATATTATTTTATTTATTTTATATATATTTAATTTGTACACACATGTGTACAAATTAAAAAATATTTATCATAAATCGTATAATGACTCATTGCAAGCATATTTTATTTTACAGCTCCATATCTAATCTTACGACTTCAACTATTAAGTCCAACGATCTTTTTGATGAGAACAACTTAGACAATATCGAACAACATGAAAGTAATGAAGGTATTATACATCTTATTTATTATTTGCTAATTGACCGATTGCATTCTAGAATATGTAGGCATTATATTTACGTATTAATGTATATTCAAACAATCTCTTTGCAGATGAATTCTCTGTTAAACCCTGTATTAAACGGGCTAAAACTAATAATGATTTGAGTGCATCAATGAATCGTATAGCTGAAGCATTTTGTAATAAAGAAATGCCTGTTATAAATATTCCAAAGCCACCTGAAATAGATGCATTGGATGGTATGTTTATATATATAAAACAAAGATTGCTTAAACTGAATAAAAATACACAAAATACACTTTTATTAAAATTTCTACAAGATATTACTAATGAAGAACAACACGAGAGTGAATAACTTATTATTAATTTAGCATGACATGTTAGCAGTTACTATGTTTCTACGTTTTTATATTTGTTTTTACGTTTTTATTATATTTTCTCATTATTCCTTTTGAATATTATTAAAAGATAATTATATTATGTTATTATGTTAATTATGTTTAAATTACATTACTTTTTTTATATTGTCGCAATATAATTTTTCTGTGTATTTAATAATTATAAGAAATTAAAATGATGTAAGTGTTCCTTTTTAATTTTATTTAAAAATATATTGAGATGTTACATTATATGTAAATGTATAATTTATTGTCAAATATTTTATAACATATTATTTTTGTAGAACATTGATTTCTAATACTTTTAACGTTTACGAAGCATTGTGTATTTCTTTTTAAAATAATTTTAGTTATTGCAATATTATCTTTATTTCGATCTCGTTCCAATAGTACAACTATAATTAACTATAATAAAACTATTGTATAATAAAACAACTCTACTGTACAATATCATTATTATATAATATATTTACATGTGCTTCACTTGTATATTTGAATGTTTTGCCAACCAACTTCTCCTTCTTCATTGAAATATCTGCAGAATTCTTCTCGAATGTTGGCTGCGCGTAATGAATGCGCTCTTGCTTGAGTACATTTTATATTTCTAAATGCATGATAATCGTCAATATTGTTTCTCCAAGAGCCGTCTTCAATATCGCCATCTGTTACAAGCCGATCTGCAAGATTCCCTGTTACATACGTTTCTTCTTCAAGATCATGCTTTCTTAGCCAATTATGAAGGCAAACGATTGCTTGAATCATTTTTATTACATTTGTAACGTTTGCTATAATTGGTCGTCTTAGAAGACGTCATTGACTAGCTAAGATACCGAAGACATTTTCGACCGTTCGTCGAGCTCGAGATAAACGATAATTGTATATCCGTTTTTCTAATGTCATTTCACTTTTTCCTGGATATGGTCGCATCATATAGTCTGTTAAAATGAAATGCCTCGTCTCCCACCAATACATATGGTAAAATTGGACCATCGTCATATAATGCTTCAGGAGCTGGAAGATTAAATTCTTTTCTTTCTAATAACAAACCTATAGTACTATTCTTGAAAACGCCTGCATCACCCTGTCTTCCAGGGGCACCAATGTCTACACAGCGTATGATATAATTTGCATCACTTAATACAAGTAAAATAATGCTGTGACTGCCTTTATAATTATAATATGCTGATCCCGCGTTGTCAGGGCACTGAAACAATATTGAGTAAAGTTAAATTGCCTCAATTTATTATATACATATCTTTTTCACTTTAAGAATTACTTGAATGATGATGTGTTTCCCATCAATCGCACCAATACAATGAGGGAACTGCCATTTGTTAGCAAAGTCATTTGCAATTTCTTTCCAGTCATTTGTGTCACATTGTGCAAGTATAATAGGACATAAATATTCGTCTGGATCAAACAACTTTTTGCATTTTGGTCCGCCATCTTGGATCCGCCATTTTGAATTTTCAAAATCTGATTCCATATTCGAATTCAGCGACCCCAAAAACCACCAAATAACAAGCTTCAAGCGAATTTAATCAATTTTTAAAATCGAGTATAATTACTGACATTGTGAGCCTATTTTTCCCTTTGACCTCTCTTAAAAAATTGTGTTTTCCGACTTATTTAGTGCGTTGTTGAATATTTCGCAATTCGTTTGTAGACTACACGGTTTAAGCTTTGATTTAACCGCTACAGAAAGTTCCTAGCACGTCTGGTTTACCCGGTACAAATTTTCAAAAAGTACCAAAAATGCGATTTTGTGGGGTTTTAACCCCACTTTTCTCAAAATCCTGACGTGATGGGAAGTTTTCATTGCCAGATTCGGATTCAGCGCATCGAAAACTACGGGAAACGACTCGCCGATCTCAAACAACCGGACAAAGCCAAAATTCGCAGGCTTGTGTTATTTGAGAATATTATTTTATTATACTATATGTATATATAATATATATTTTATATATATATTATTTTTTTTGTTTTTAAGATCATAGTACTGAGCTAAAAGTATATATTGTCATTTATATTTTTGTTTAGATGCATACAAGCATTGGATAAACAACGTGTACAAAAAAAAATTTGCCAATACTCCTGACAAAGATAATTCTATGAGAGAAATGTCTAAATTTTTTTATTATGTGGGGAAAAAAATTGCTGATTTTAAGAAAATATGTGAAAAAGATACCGATGAAAATCAATCGATTGATGAAGAAAACGAGGACATTGTTGATGATTCACAAATGAATGACGAAAATGCGAAGCCAAAAAATAGTGACAAGAAGAAAAAGAAATACAGAAACAGAAGAAACAGTACTATTCAAGAGACTAGCGAACAAAGCGAAGAAAATGAAAATATTGTTAATGAAGGTGGTCGTTTTTATGACTTTTCACCTGAAATGTTTTAATTGTGAAAATCACAGTTTCATTTATTTTAAGTATCAGTTGTTTCGAATTTTTTTGAATTTTTTGAAAATTTTTAACAGCATAGAGGTATGTTAAATTTAAAAAAAAGAAATATATATAGAAATAATATATATGTCAAATATATGTAAGATTATATATAAGGATGATAATAATAGTACAAACTACAGTACAAATAGTAACAAAATTTTTTTTTGTTACAATATTTTAAGAAAGTTTATTGAAGATTTTATTTTTCTAATTTTATAAATTATTTATATTACTATTGTACTTGAAAGTTACTATTGTAATGCATAATATAAAAATTTTAAAACATTTCAATTCAGTTGCATTAAAACTTCTAATACTCTTCGCGACCACGTTTTAGAATCTTGACATTAGAAGCGAGAAATGATACACTAAGACGCTGAGAATTCTTGCGTGCCATTTTTAAATAAAAAGCTATTTTAATAAAATAACATTGTAAATCATGTTAACAAATTTGTAAAATTGTTCGAAAAAATTTTTTTTTCTTGGCGGTTGTTTATTAACTGCCAAAAAAGCATAGCTTTTAAACAATTTTACAAATTTATTAACATTATTTATAGTGTTATTTCATCAAAATATCTCTTTATTTAAAAGTGGCACACAAGAATTTTCAACGTCTTAGCATGTCACATCGCATTAAAATTTGATTTAATTATAATTTATGAAATTCTGTAATTGCGGATTGATATGGATTTATCCCAATATTAATCCGTCCGAATTGTACTAAATCCGATCTTATTTTTAATCGGTTTTAATACCGTATTTTCGGTGCAGAAATCCCGATCGATTCGGATAACTTTTTTTTTAATCGGTTTTAATCGCATATTTTCGGCAGGGAAGCCATACACAAGAGAGAGTATGATGCAGATATCAGAGGATTTCTTAAATCGATGGCAATTTCCCAACTGTGTCGGAGCTATTGATGGGAAACACATATTAATACAGTGTCCCCCAAAAACTGGTTCTCTGTTTTACAGCGCATACAAAAAGAGATTTTCAATAATTCTCCTTGCTGCATGTGACGCTAATTATCGTTTCACGTGGGTGGATGTTGGCGATTATGGTGAGTACCTGTGCAATAGTTACTGAAATGCTATAGCTTATATTTTATTGACTTATATCATTTTTTTTAAATTCGCCTGCAGGATCTCAAAGTGATGGGGGGGTGTGGGCAAACAGTGCTTTCGGCCAGGCTATTGAAGCAAATGAAATTGACTTTCCTTGTCCAAAAGAGCTTCCTGGCACTGATGTCACTCTCCCCTTTTGTCGCCAATGAAGCGTTCCCACTTGGCATTCATATGATGCGTCCATATGCCAGATCTTATAGAACTTTTGGTAATGCAGAGAGAATTTTTAATTACCGGCTCAGTCGTGCCAGATTCGTCATCGAAAATACATTTGGAATAATGTCTTCGAGGTGGCGTATTCTGAGAAGGGACCTATGCTGTACACCAGAAACAGCGGAAGATATTGTGAAAGCAATTGTGTGCCTTCATAACTTCCTAATGGTATCAGAAGACGACATAGAACCATCGGAAAGGACCTATTGCCCTATATTTATGGTGGATAGAGAACAAGATGGAAATTTGATCGGAGGTAATTGGAGACAAGAAGTGTACAGGGGACCAATCACTGATGTTGGTCGACTTGGGTCCAATAATCCCACAGTGAGGGCTGATGCTCAGCGGAACATTTTAAAAGATTATTTTTGTTCTGACATTGGCCAGCTGGATTGGCAGTGGGAGGTTGCATTGAGAGCACATAATGTAATTTTCCCTTAATAATACGATGTGATATTAAAAAAAGACAATAATATTTAAATGATATCTAGTCTACGCAGTAGTATCTATATGTTATGTAGCTAATAATAATAATAAAATTATTATTATTTGCTACATAACATATAGATACTACTGCGTAGACTAGATATCATTTAAATATTATTCTTTTTTATAAGATATACATATATTATATTTTTATATAATATATTTCTAACAAATATTTAAAAAGTTGTTATCAGTAGAATTTAATTTTATACTCATGTTTATCGATTTCATACATAAGTGATTACAAAATTATAAAGGATTATAAAAGGATTTTATAAGATTATAAAATGTATAAAAATATATGACATATGAGATAAAGAACATTTGTATACTAATTACATATAAATATATCTTTAAATATTCCAACTACATGCCCGTCCAAGCTTCCACAAAGAATCTTTACAATATTATTAGTTACAATTTATAATCAATCCATTTTTAAAAAAACTAAATTAAAAAATTCTAAGTTAGATATATTTTACGTTATAAGGATAGTATGACAAAATTAACAGGATAGATATTATTTAATAATTTTAGGAGCAATAATAGTAATAATTTATAACGTATATTTAATAATCACATCCATTTATTGTGCTAGAAATGTTAGCCTTAATATAAAAAGCAAAAATACTGACATATAATACTGAATTTATTCTTTGGCCACAAACTCAATTGCGTTTCGAAATAAAAAAACATGACTAAATAAAAAATAGACACTTCACAACTAAAGTAATACATTTTCTTCCAAAACAATATCTCAAACCGATTAAAAATTTACTTCTTATACTTACTATTATAATAACGTTTTTCTATTAAATATCCCTGGTAGAAATGTAACAAATATAAATAGAATGTAATATAAAAAATAGAAATATAAATTAGAAAAAACATAGATTAATTAAAATATCTAAAATTTAGGTAAGAAATGGGAATTTACTATAATTAATTAAGAAATGTAATTTAAGTACAATTAAAATGTCTCAGAAATATCTAATAATCTTGGGTACTATTTGCTAAAAGTCATAGGTATTTAATTTTTACAATGAATAACTAAAATATTTAAAAAATATTTAATAATATTGGATTTCGTTTACTAAAAATCATAGCCATTTAATATGTAATACTGAGTCTAAATTAAAACTCGATTCAAATTAAAAATTTAACCTTACATTTATACACGTGCAATTTCAGTGATTGTTTTTGTTTAAACATTCTTTTACTCGCCATGAACGTTAGTACAAATCGTGTACACAAACACAGAAATAAAGTAAAGTTTATAAAGAATGTAATAAAAAATTTGGAAAATTTGGAATGTGTTGATGTACTACATATACAACATCAAGAATCTCCAAATCAAAATGAAAATTATGAAGATAGTCATAATGATAATGATAATAATAGTGATAGAATAAATAATGATAATAATAGTGATCATGATAATGGTAATGTTAGTGATAGTGATAGTTATAATGAAAATGATTCAAATGAATATGCTGAAGATGAAAATAGACAAAATGACATAAATATATATGATGAAATTCATGAATTGAAAGTTTGGGCAGTTACCTTTAAAATTCCTCATGCACAATTAGATGAATTGCTTAAAATTTTAAGAAAGAGATTAATCCCTAACTTACCTGCCAGCTCCAAAACCTTTCTTCATACCAATGATGCTCAGTATTTAGTGGAAACAATGACTGGAGCAAACAACTCTTTAGGAGAATTTGCATACATTGGAATAGAAAAAGGTTTAAGAGCTTGTATTAATATTAATTTGCATAAAAACATTTTACAATTAGACATCAATGTAGATGGTGTACAATTAAAAAAAAATAGCCCAAAGGGTGCTTGGACAATTTTGGGTAGAGTTGTAAGTGAGTGTCCTTCCAATGTATATAAACCATTTTGTATAGCAATATATTATGGTAGAGGTAAACCAAAAGACATAAACAACTTCTTTGATAATTTTATAGTTGAATGCAATACATTATTATTTCAAGGTGTAAGCATAGATTCAAAGCAATTTCAATTTAAAATACGCAGTTTTATTTGTGACACTCCAGCCAGAGCTTTTCTAAAACAAATTAAAGGACACACTAGTTTTAATGGCTGTGAAAGATGTGACACTATAGCTAGTAAATTTAAAAACACTACAGTTTACCTTTGTACTGGAAAAAAAAGGGATGATATGAGTTTTAGAAGATTTGAAGACGTTAATCATCATGTAGGTGTTTCACCATTGATAGCTATTCAACCCCCTATAGATATGGTGAAATCTTTTGTCATTGATGCAATGCATCTTTTATACCTAGGAGTTATGCTGCGTTTGTTACAAAATTGGATGAAAGGAGAGTTCAATGTTAAACTAAGTGCATGTCAAAGAATTGAATTGAACAGACGTACAAAAGTGTTAGTAACTGATATTCCAAATGAATTTAAAAGAAAAATAAGACCAATTGAAGACTATGAAGATTACAAGGCTGTTGATTTCAGATTTTTTTTGCTATATTGTGGCCCAATAATTCTAAAAAAAATTCTAAAAAAAGAATTATATGATCATTTCATAACATTACATGTAGCTTGTAGAATGCTATCTTGTAATCAAGCTTTACAATATGTTACAATAGCAGAAGACTATTTAAAGGATTTCGTACAAAAATCAAAAAATTTATATGGTAAACAGTTTGTATCTTTAAATGTGCACAATCTTATCCATATTCCTGATGATGTTCGCAATTTTAATAACAATTTAAATGATTTATCTGCTTTCCCTTTTGAAAATGAACAAAGTGAAATCAAAAAGCTTGTTTTATCACCACACAGAACAGTCGCTCAGTACTGCAGAAGAATTCATGAGCAACATCAAACTTTAAATACAAAAGTAAAAGTTTCTCCGCAACTTCAAATCATCAAAAGAAGTTTTAATCAAGAAATTTTGAAATTAATGTGGAAACAGCAATATTTTTCAGTTACAGCACCAAATAATATGGCTTTATTAGATGATGGATCTATTGTTAGAATTAAAACATTATTTTTTAAGAACAATTCAATTCAAGCACAAGTTTTTAAGTGCAAAGTGAAAAAGGATTTATATAAAACTCCGTGCCCCTCTTCTCTTTTGGATATATATGAAATTGAAGATGATCTCTCACATTACATAACAATAAATTTACAAAAAATCAAGACAAAATTAGTTAAGATAAATATTAATTTTTCAGAGAATGATCAAATCAGACACTTCGTTTTACCGTTACTTCATTAATTTAAATTTTTTTATAAAATTTTAATTGTTTATTTTTACTATTTTGTTAAACGCTTTACATTTATGTAGTTTTCAATAAGCATTTTATTTTTCATGTACAATATTTATTTTTCCTTGAAGTTAGAGTTAGGTTAAGGTAGCAGACGAAAGTACGTAGCAGAGGAATAGTAGATTCGTGAAAGTGCATTTACATCAGTGTTATTATAACTATAACGACTTTGAGAACACTCCTTTAAGAGGCATGTTGCAAGTTGCAACCTGACAACCGGCATCGATCAAAACATACGTAGATCATTTCTTCTAGATTTTTCCGTCGCAACAACAAAACCCTTTGTTACAAGTATAAACTTGATTTTAAAACGGCTGTTTTATTCGTCTTTTTATGAATTTAATACTCAGGTAAGTTATAAAATTATTTTATTGAAGTTAATTCACCGATATATAAAGATGAGCGAAAGCGATTAACTTCTTTGTTATTTTCATAAATTTTGAGGTTAATTTTGTAATTTTTTATTATTTTAATATAAATAAAATAACTTAATTTTATTAGTGTCATATAAAATTTATAATTTTAGAAAACTATGAGTGAGCAGGGTTTAAAAAATATTTATCCCTATCACTTGGTTCAGTTTGTGAATCGAGGTCGGGCGTCAAAAGTTAAAAAAATAGACATTGTTTGTACTAAGTGGATAAAATATGAAAGGACAAAAGGAAACAAATATTGTACGGTTCAATATCCACCACCACCTTATGATGATGAGTCATTGGCAGTCTATAACGAGTCATTGAGTGTATTGTGTGACGCACCAACTCATTGGGAAAATTACACTATAAAAATTTGTGGTAGAGCAAGTTAGTACAATGAAATATTCTTTTGAAAAAAAAAGTTTCAATAATTTTTTACTTATCAAAACAACTTTTTATTAGAAACGTTTTTTTCATTTCTATAACGAGTGACGCACCAACTCATTGGGAAAATTACACTATAAAAATTTGTGGTAGAGCAAGTTAGTACAATGAAATATTCTTTTGAAAAAAAAAGTTTCAATAATTTTTTACTTATCAAAACAACTTTTTATTAGAAACTTTAGAAGAAGCTATGAATAAGTTGCCAAGGTTAAATGAAAATGCGTCTTGTCTGACTATGGAATCTGATGATGATGCTTCCGAGGCTGAAATGAAGGCAGTAGAAGATATCAGACGCCGACAACTTCTGTCATCAGCTAGTAATATACAAACTTATTTTGCAAAGGAACCAGCAAAGTCTACGAGTAAGTAAAATGTAAACATGTGTAATAACACATATTATTTAAACATATCCTTCTTATTACATATTATTAAAAAAATTTACGGCTCTTTCTTCTTTAAAAGAAATCACACAAGTCATCAAAGAAACTTCCAAAACTAAGCGTAAGTCTGGAAGTAAAACAGAACATGAGAAAGAAAACATTGAATCACCTACATCTCCACTCAACAATACTGAGCCTTCACTTAATCCTAGTTATGAAAACATAAATGAGCCAACATCATCTAAATCATCTGACATTGGAATATCATTTCGAAATGATGTTGAAACTTCATCATTGAATTCAAATGGCAAAGTCACTCTTTTAAAAGATATACCAGTCATACATTTGGGTATATAAATATATTCTCACACAAATACATTTTATATAGAAATACAAATACATAATTTTGTTTTACGTCGTTTAACATTGCTATTTACATTTTAGATTCAGTGGTTAACTCTCAGCAACAAATGACCGAAATAAATCAAAACATAAAAATTATTATGAATGATATCCAATTCATAAAATCTTTTTTAAATAAAATGAGTGAATCATCATCCACTACATTTATTGGATCAGTATCTCAAATGAATGAAAAGTATGGATTTCATATTCCTTTTAATATTGATGCTGAGTTTGTCGCTTTCGACGAAAAATTAAAAAATAATGATGCTTTAAAAGAAGACTTGTGTACAATCCTTCAAACTGGACTTGATCCTACTTTTGTTATTTCAAAAAGTATAGTGACTATGTTTAAAATGTTTCTAAGTAAAGAGGTTGCAATGATATATACAGCTCAAAGAATTTCAAAAGATAAGACAAAAATCATGAAAACAACTAATTTCTTCGAATGTGTCAAAAGTAAGATTATGTATATTTTTTATGAAATTTTAACTATAAGATAAATCATATATTTTTTCTGTAATTGTGATTAAAATTTTTTTATTTTATAGGTGTAATTACTCGACACAGAGAAGTAATGAAATTAGTTACTACCGATAAGGAACTGCACTCAGCGTTAGATACAGTTCTCACAAATGCTGGTTCATGGTATAAATCTAACTCAAGTAAGACTAGTAAAAGAAACATAATTACTGATGGACTTGTGTCACCACCTGTCAAACGAAAAAAAAATGAATTAAATAATACGGATAAAGAATTAAAGAAACTTCTTCAAGATACACCTCTGCATGAAGAATTAGATGATGCTATTGCTCCAGATATTAATTTATCTGACACAGAGTTTGATGAAAACTATTATTACAATAATTTTTAATATTAAATATTTAAATTTAATAATGTTTATAAATTTTAAATATTAATTATTTGTAGATTGATTGTAATCATTATTATTAAAAATAATAAACTAAGATAAAAATAAATTAATAAATAATCATTATTGCTTATAAATCCATTTCTGCAGCATTTTTTTTATTTGCATTTTTATGACCCATAAAATGGTCATTTAATTTATTAATAAATTTGTATTTCTTTGAATTTAAAATTTTTCCATAAAAATTATAAATTTTTTATATATTTCTTAGACATTACTGTTTGCTTGAAAAATACAATTTCTATTTAATATAAAAGAAATAGCTAAATAATATACATTAATTAGCTATTTATTTGATTTCCATTAAATGGGCGATTATGATGGAAAAAATCGTTTCATTAATGTATATATCTGGCATAAGAGAAATTTCAAGTTTTTAGCTAATTCCTAAAACTATTATCCATTTTTTAGCTATTAAATTGCTGCGATTTCTACCAGGGAAGGAAGATATTGTTATATATATATATATTATTTTTATATACTGAAGTGTATATATATATATATATATATATATATACTTAATAATATGCTTAACAAAAGAAAATATAATTATATTATACATAACATAAAACAATTACATAAAGAGAAGTATTGCATGTAAGAAAATCACAGATTTCGAACTTTTGTTTACTGCTTGTTTTGATATCTATCCAAAACAGATAAACATTCCATATAACATTGTATTTTGTATTTAGAATTTACTTTTTTCAATGCGTAAAGAAATGCCTTTGCAATTGCTACCTCCTCTCCATCCTCCTTATCATCACTGACAGGCTGTGAGCACTTTTCTGACAAATTATGCACCAGTTTATTTATAGCCTCATTTGTATTGCCTATCATTAGAGACAGCTGTTCCTGTTCTTTATAAGATCTCTTTCGACTTGCAAATTGATCGGGTGGTGGAACAAGTAAATTTTGTTTTGGAATAGATAATCTTGGCTGACTAACTAATGTTGCAGTTGATGAAGAATCTGAATTTGCTGAATATTCTGAAGGCGTTGATGTCTCTGGTAGTGGAGTTGATGCATTTGAGTCATCATTAAAAAGATTTTCAGTCCACAGATTGCTATACGATGATTCAGATGCTGATTGCGATGCTGACTGTAATGCAGGCTGTGATGTTGACGAAGGCGAAGTAATTATTGCACTCCTTCGTACAAAGTTGCTTGATGATTTGCGATGGGCCACATGTGGTGCCAAAAAGAGAAGGCAGTGATATAAGTACCATGTCTTCCGTGGCCTCTTTGTGTCATTCCCTGTACCCGATGGCTCATACATGGTCTCAAGGCGGTGTTCTCGAGTAAATTGGTTGCGAAGACTTTTCCATTGTTTCTGCACTACGTCCACTGCAAAATAGAATGAAATATAACTTCTCCAATCTAATATAATTAAAAAATCTCTAATTATACGACCAGTATACATAAAATATGTACAAATTATTTAAATTAGTCTATGCTTTTATCTCAAAATGTAATTTATCTCAAATAATTTTTTGTTCATTTACCTGACATACCGCAAGCATTTGCAATAGAACTCCATGTATCTGCAATAAACTTCTTGTCTTTGTATTCTTTACATTTTTTGTATAGACAAGGATTTTTTCGGACGAAATTGGCGAGCAATTCGCCAAAAGCATCTACTTGAATATTTTCTTCTTGAGTATTTTCTTTGTCCGACATTATTTTTTTGGTTATCACACTGTCACTCTAACCTACGCGTTTGTCCTGTCGTGCGCGATGTTCCTTCGTTTTATGTTGCTCGAGATAAAAGTTGACGAACTTTTCTAAAGACAAGAAACATGTAGCAAAAAACACAACTGTCGATAAAACAGAGCACGAAGAAACAAGAAAACAAAAGGCAAAAAGCAAGAAACAGGAAACAAAAAGCACATTGTAGATTAGACTTTATGGACCGGATGTTTTTTACGGCTTGCTTATTTATTGTGACTCGGGAGTAATTGTATAGTGTAAACGATTTTGAACAGGATAACTGCGCAGAGAATATACAGCATTTACGGACAATCAATTGGAGGTATATATAAATTGATGTACATGCTTAAACGCGAAATGCAGCCCTAACGGAAAAATGCCTTTTGGAAATCACAAAATTACTCCCAATTGGCGTTTTACTTCAAATTTTTGAAGTTAACTTTGAAATTTCGAAGTATTGCCAATTGGAATTTCGCGACTTTCAAAATGAATTTTTCCGTAAGGAAGATGCGATGAATAGAGATTATAACTCAAAGAGGTAATAGAGGTTATTACTAATAGAGGTTATTACTCATTAATTTACGTATCCATGTGACTAATATAAACATTTATATTCTTTTTCAGGTGCAGCTAAAAAATGTCCTCATTTCAAAGGACCAGCAGATAAAGAAGCTTTCAAGATCGAGATCTTACAGGTACTACGTACGGTAAAACAAAGGTACCGTAGAACGATAAAAAAAAGAATTGTGGACGAGAACGAAGAGGAAGACGGCGAAGAAAATACCGATGACGAACAGGACAAAGATGATATTGCATCAAATGAAGAGAAGGAATCATCAACAGATTATTCCGAAAAGAGCAAGTCCGAATTTAGTGATTAATAGAATATATATTACGTTAATTATAATATAATGTTCTTTTTTTAAACATTTTTTTACACAGGACTAATATATTATTTCGCTCTGTACCTTATATCTTAAAAGTAATATTATATATAATATATAACTAAAATGATAATATGTTTTGTTTTATTAATAATTAAAGTTAAATTTAAAAAAAGAAACTTTGTTTTGTATATATATCTCCTATATTTTATTTTTATATTTTATCATTCAACCTTGAAGTAATAAGGCTCATATCGCTCGCATGCGTGCGGCACTCATGCGTGCAGGCGATATGAACCTCAAATGAGGACGCATCTGTATGGTGTTGTGCAGTCACACTGTGACGATTATTACGCACGTGTGCGCGCATCACGCAGTCACTGTGCAGGCATTTTGTTATCTGGGTTCTAGCCTGTAATATGTGAATGTATGTACAAAATGTATGTATATATATATATATATATATGTTTTGTACAAGAGGTTGTACGACTTGTATATTACTTATCTATCAGAACGATTACACAGGCCAACAAAATGAGGCCGACCTCCATATCCAGAAACCGGAGTATACTTTTCCGAAGGTTTTCGATGCGCTGAATCCAAATCTGGCCACAGAATTGTTCTGTCACGTCAAGATTTTGAGATATCCTAACCTAAAAGTGCAAAAAAGACCGTTTTTGCCCATTTTCAGTAAGTTTTTGTGGCGGAAGAAAATTTTTGTTCGCAATTTGGCAAAAACCATGTTAAAGTGCTATTCATCAGCTTTAAAATGCTTTTTTAGTCATTCCGATACGATTTTTTTTCATCGAGTTATGGAAGTTTTTGTCAAAGCACGATTATGATTTTCATACATGTAGTAAATGTGTAAATGTATGAAAATAAGTAACAAAATTTTGAGGTTACATATGCACGGCAGGTTTATTTTCACAAAAAAGTACACTCGGGTTCTTAAAGTACAACTCTTCCTCTTTCAAATGGCTTCAAGTTTGCTGAAATATCTTTTTTTTTCGCTGAGATCACAATCATAGCTCACATATACCAAGCTCAAGTGCCTGTGAGTCTACAAACCCCAAGCCTAAACACCTCAAGCCCACAATGACATTTTGTGCGACCTATTTTTAACATTTTGTAAAGTTACAATTTTTTACCACTCTCAGCCGAACCCAGAGTCACGAAACGTGGACGTGGCGGTGATGACTCCATTTTTTGTTTCTTTTTTTATTTTTTTTGTTTTTTTTTGTTTTTTTTTTTTTTGTTTTTCTTTTTTTCTTTTTTTTTTTTTTTTGTTTTTGGTTTTTTTCTGTTTTTAAATTTTTTCGTTTTATATCTGATTTATGGCGTCTTTAAATTGGTTATAGGTTTTTAGAGTTATTTCTTCATTTTTTTTTATGAAAACGTTTTCGCTTTACTTCAAATGATCATAATCGTGCTTTGACAAAAACTTCCATAACTCGATGAAAAAAAATCGTATCGGAATGACTAAAAAAGCATTTTAAAGCTGATGAATAGCACTTTAACATGGTTTTTGCCAAATTGCGAACAAAAATTTTGTTCCGCCACAAAAAATTACTGAAAATCGGCAAAAACGGTGTTTTATGCACTTTTAGGTTAGGATATCTCAAAATCTTGACGTGATAGAACAATTCTGTGGCCAGATTTGGATTCAGCGCATCGAAAACCTTCGGAAAAGTATACTCCGGTTTATGGGTATAAATTTTGTTGGCCTATGTTAGTTGAGTTATTCTCGGTAGTTTGAGTCATTGTTTATTTATTTATTTTAAAGGAAAAAGACCTGAAACTGAAGTTATGTAGTATCCAGAAGAAGAAACTGTACAGTTTACCCTATCAACACTCACACAAGATGAGTTATTAATTGAATTGATTCGAAATCGAAGGGCTTTGTGGGACCACTCCATTCCGCTCAAAGAAAGAACACGATTGAAAAAAGATGGTTTATGGCAAGAGATTGTAAACGTATTTGATGGTATGATCATTTTTTCATTACTTATATAAAGTATATTATTGACCTGTAAAAATAAATAGAGGATCCTGTGTACAATCATAGGATCCTTGTCTATGGAAGAAGCAAAGCAGAGGTGGAAACACCTTCGAGATTCTTATATCAAAGCTCGGAGAAAAATGCGAGGATACGTACGAAGTGGATCGGGAGCGGAATCTGGTCATCCGTTAAGAAGTTCTTTTGCTCATTACGAACAAATGAGGTTTCTCGACGATACCGAAAAGACAACACCGTAAATATTTATACTGTTTTTTAATAGAGATTTTACAAACATTCAAATTGTGTGAAATTGGATTTAATAATTTGTAAAATTGTTTTGGTTTCAGAAGTGTCAGCTCTATCCAATCCCTTTTGGAGCCAAATTCATCCCACACTAACGTGGATGATATGCAAGAAGTGGACATGACAAACAACTTTCCCGATAATGATTCCATAATGGATTCTGCATCCATCATTCGTCCATCATCATCAAAAAGATCGTCCTGTTCGTCACAAGACTCAAAAAAACAGAAAATTGATAAAAGAAACAAGTTTCTCTTGGTTTTGTTTTTTACGTATTCATCATGTATCACGCATGTTCTATATCTGAAAAAGTCATTGTTATATTATTAATTACAGATACACAAAGGCAAGCTAATATTGACAACAAATTTTTGAGTATGCTAAACGAAAAAACATCGAAGAAACGTGACGTAACTGACAGTTTTTTGGACCAGCTTGGTGATATTTTACGCAGACTATCGTACATACGACGCAAGAACCTGCAAAAAAAGCTTATGGATCTCGCCATAGAAGAGGAGGATGTCGAGTTTTTGGAGAGGCAGAACACACAATAGAAATTATCTTTTTTTAATACAAAATTTTAATATATATAAAAGTATAAGATAAAATACGGTAGATGAAGTGATTGTGGAATTTATGTGCTATCTGAATCTCTGGGGCTTAGATTTCGATAGAGTATATTAATAAAAGAGTATATTATAAGTATGTATATAAAGAGTATATTATAAGAGTATATATTATAAGAGTATAAGATATAAAAGTATGTTATAAGATATTATAAGTGTTACATTATAAAAAATAAAATAGATTTTTTCATTGAATTCGTTACATTGTTTTACGAAGTGTTCCATATATTATTCAATTTTAGGAGAATATCGTTAAACAGACTACGTACGAATATACCGTGAACACTTTTTTCGAATAATATACAAAATTTTAATTACAATTACAATGCGTTAAATTGAAAGTACATAATATTTAAAAGTTGTTAATTACAACTTTTTCCCACTGCCACGGTAAAGGATTGACATGCTCGAAATAATGAGCCAAGTTATCTTGAATTTTTACTGCTGCAGATCTTCGCGAAGAGTTTCTATCATTTACATCTCTAAGTCCATTACTTGTAACCAGGTGATTGCGGTCCTCTTCTTAATACAGTATCTTCTTTCTGCAAGTGGTAAGTCCAGTTCTTTATTTATAATAAAATTATGCAAGATAACCGTTGGCTGTACAGCTTTCGTAGCAGTAGATATGCCTGCAATAATAGGTTGACGATATATTCTCCATCTTGCAACCAAAATCCCGAAAGTACATTCAACTGTTCTTCTTGCCCGACTCAGACGATAATTGAAAATTTTTTTGCTGATATTTAGCTGTCGACTTCGAGGATATGGTCGCATCATATATGTGGTCAGGGGAAAAGCCTCATCTCCCAGTAAAACGTATGGAAAATCCACATCCATATTATTTAGACGTGTAGCTGGAGGAACATGAAGAGCATTTATCTCAAGTAAATGCGGTAATCCGCTGTTTTCAAAAACACCTCCGTCGCTTTGCCTTCCTTCAGCTCCAATATCGACAATAGTGAAGCGGTTCTTAGCATCACTTACGGCAAGCAGGTTTATACTAAAGTTTCCTTTATAGTTGTGGTAGCACGAACCACTATGAGGCGGTGCCTGCAATTGAAAACCATCATTGTGATAAACACATTCCAAACTTTACTCCAAATATATTCATTCCAAACATACACACGCGGACAGGAATGACTGAATTAGTTATGACTGAAAAAGTAATTCGGCGCGCACTCGGTTGAATTCGAAGAAGTATATAAAATTAAACAAATAAATATAAGCACTAAGATCTAGCTACGATCGTCAAAGGCTTTCTTGTTTATTTTGTATTATTACATGATATCGGTCGAATGTTTCCAACATTGCATTATAAATATGTAATATATTGAATCTGAATTAATATTAATAAGTTCATAATATCCATACCTGGTGCAACATGTTTCCATCGATAGCGCCTATACAGTTTGAGATTGACATATAGTCTCAAAGTTTCAATCTCATTCAATTTTCTTCTGTTGGATCAATTATAACTTTATCCTTTAGAGATCAAGTTGCTTCCATAAATTTCGGAATTATAATCTCGATATTGTACATTTGAGCAATGCGATCTTGTAATGAAAGCGATAATGTCATGCTGTCACCAGATACCATATCATTGCAGTCACCTCGAATCTTGTCCTAGCTGGGTGACGGTTTCGGAGCAACATTTTGTTTCTCGATCAATGAGACAATATTAAATAACTCGTTGAAGATTGTTGGTGACGCATTCGAAGATAGTTATAATATTTTGTGAATCTGTTATTCGCATTTCCACAAGTGTCGCTATCACCTTGCAAAAGTCTTCTTCTCTCAGTAAAAATAGGTCGGCCTTATATACTACGATCGCTGTTTTCAATTTTTATAACATGGTACAAATGAAACATGGAAAGAATTTTTCTTTTTAGTATCTCTGCATATCTTATCGATTCATTCCGTGCTTGTATGAGACTGGCTTCATAATAATTATTAACATGATATTTGGTTTATTACCGGGCTTGGGTAGTAACTAGTTAAAGTTAGAAATTTAAACAAAAGTTAAAGTTAATAACTTTTAACTTAATTTAGTTATTTTAAATGCTTTAATGTATAATTTTAATTAGTTATTTTTAAACGTTAACTTATTAACCTTTTTCTACGTTAATTTTTATTTGTAAATGATTGATTACCAACTTTGTTGCGATATAAAAATTTGTTCTGTTCAAGTTTATATTTTCATATATGGTATATTCTGTCCTCTGTTTTCGTACGCAATGCCGCGTGAGCGCCGATAGTCGAGGCGAGTTTTGTTTGTTTTCCTTTTCCGTAGACAACTGTACGCGCGCAGCAGCCTCACCACCTGCCCCGTTGGCGCTTACATGTAAGTCGCATGGTTCATACGCTATATACGAATAGACTCTGTAACCATGTGTAACGTAATCAATATAAGTATTGGTGCTTACAAGCGCTCGAGTCGGATTTTGATCGGAGGTGTACGCCTCTCAATGATCAAATGCCATTTCATGGTTTTGCCCAGATTGTCAATATAAATAAAGCCCAGGTCACCGGCACGAAAAATTGAAGAGCATTGGTTTTTACGTGTTTAGACCGGTAAATTCTGAATTTAAGCTTGATTTTTAACATGAGTCCAAATTTACATACTAAGTGTAATTAATTAACACCTAACGTAACACACCGGCATTCTTGCAGTGTTTCAACTGCTCAATCCTAAACATTTCTTAATTTATTGTCGGGGCCTGAGCATAACCTACTTGTACAGAAAGGAAAAATGGATCTAATGTACAAGGTACGCCAATAGGTTTATTTTTATAGAACAATATGAAGATGACGAAGAATATTTTGCATTAGTGGCATATAAAGTTCACAATTTTATGAGGGATATTGTCGAATATATTCGTTAAATGGTAATGATTCTTTTGAATTATTATATTATATTATATTTTAAACAGTATGATCCTAATTGTATAGGAAAACTGTTATTTATATGATACATTATTTATAATTATTTACTTTGATAATAAGATTGTAATAATTTATTTTACTTATATTTCTTGTTACAAGTTAAAATAGGTACACGAAAGTAGTAAATTCAATGCACAAAATATTAATATTCTTGAAATAATTTTACGTAAACTGGTAAACATATCAATGAAAATGTATATATTATGCTAAATTTATTTTTCAGATTTTAAAACACATTTTCGTGTAGAAAAGCAGTATTTGAACTTCTTTAGTTCAAAGTATAGGACAAATTATTATATTCCAATCGGGTCCTAACATAATATCCCCGACAAAGAAATTGCAATATCATTATGGTTTTATGGTAATCAGGAAGTTTATAGGTGAGTATTACACAACTATACATTTATATATAATAATATATAAATAATAATTATATATAAATTATATTATATAATCACTTTTTAAATATTACTCAACTTCAGAAGTATAGCAGACCGATTTGGTGTGTCTAAAGATACTGTATGGAGGAACTGTATTAAAAGTAATTATCAGACGTTTTATCCCACTAGCATTATAATTATATTAAATGGCCTAACCCGTTTCAAATGGAAAACTCTCAACAAAAGTTTGCAAATATGGCTGGTTTTACCAGGTGTGATTGGTGCTATCGATGGATGTCACAGATTAGTGCTCCACAGAAAATGCACATTGTTATATAAACAGGAAGAAAATTTCCATTCTATTCTTTACAAAGGAATTTGTGATACTTGTTTAAAATTTATACATGCTTACCGGTATTTGTGGAAGTGTTCATGATTCAGAGTTTGGAACCTGAGCGATATTAAATTTTTAATAACAGAAAATGATCATAGATACTTCCAAAATGTATTATCTAATTGCTGATGCAGCATATCCATTAACTAATCGTATGCTCACACCTATCAACGACGCGGCCATCTTGAACAATGGCAAATACTTTATAATACTAAACATTCAAAACTCGACTGGTTATAGGGTACGTGCGTTTGGTATGTTATTAAACAGATTTCGAAAATTAAAATATGTTTACGCATATAATGCAAAATTTACCTCTCATAATTCTTGCTGTATTTTTACATAATATTTGCATTGATAATAATGACGAAATAGTAATTGAGAGAACCTGAACATGTATATATGTATTGATGAGTTTGGTTTACTTGGTGCCGATTTAGAAGGAGGTGTAAAAAGAGATATTATTGCGCATATGTTATATATAATATGCCAACACATTGGACGAACAAGTATGCAATATAAAAATTACTTAATAATAATAAAGGAAGTAACATATAAGGAGAGGAATTATGATTATTGTGTAATATTTAAGTGGTGTATATCTCTTAACAATACAAGTGTAATTTTCTAAAAATACAAATATATGTGTTTACATAGTTATTCAATTCATTTCTTTATTTTATTAAGTATTTTGTCCAATATATATAAACAAGGCAATATATTTATAATATAAATATAACAAATGTGTCAAAAATAAATACAAAATCTGTTTCTCTCATAAAACCTGAGCCCGTAGTGACTTTTAGCAATAAATGTACGTTATTATAGTTTACGTTACATACTATAAAGTCTTAGAAATACATAGGCCCGTATACATAGGATCCGTATTTAAGTGCCACTTTGATAATAAATATACATGTATTTTCTAAGACTTTATAAATACACATGTATTTCTAAGGACTTTATGGTATGCTTGTCGACTATAATGGCATTGCATTTAATGTAAAAAGCACTGAATCTGAGCTCTGATTTATATCGAAAAACAATTTATTCATTGTTTACATTAATTATATTCCTATAATTACTCAAATATATTGCTTATTATGGTATAATATTGCAGAAATATTGCGGAATGGTGCAGTATATTGAGATATTACATATTGCAATAAAATATTACGGGAAATGTTGTGCTTTATATTTCAGTGTAATATATTTACTTGTGGAAAATATAGCTCATTCTATAATGTTGCTTTGTTATATTGCATTCTTTTATATAGGTTTGTTTATGTTGGATAGTATCTCTATATAAATAATGAAAGAAGTGCATTGATATTCAACTATCTTTCTATTTTTCATATTCTGGTACAGAAAACTCATATTCTGTATTGATTGAAAATATACACCATGAAGCATTACAATATATTCCTTATACTGCTTCCTTATTACATCAATGGCTTTTATATGAAGAAACTAGGCGAAACCAAGGATATTTAATATGTAATAATGCGACATAAAATAATATCACAGCATTTTTATGATAACGCAATATGTTTTTATAAAGTAATTATTGTTTAAATCAATAACGAAAAATATTAAGCAACAATTATATAATTTCTTGCTATTTCCTTATTACGTAAGTGACTTTTTATATTATTAAAATAAAAGTTATATTATATTATATTTAAAAACTCTAAAAACAAAAATATATAATTTGGAAATATCTCTATAAGTAACTTCGAATATGTTGACAAAATTAAGCAAATATGTTATCAATACGTTAAAATGATATTTAATCATTTTGTTTTCTAAGAATTTTAAAAATCTTTCTTTTAGCTCCATATTTTCTTTTATGATGTTTCTCGTTTAGCAATCTTAATTGAGAGTTGCCCAATATGGTTCCTTTGCCTGCTAGTCTTTTAATATTTACGAAGTCTGGATGTTTCAAACAATTATCGCTTGATGACGTTCCAAGTATTCTCATTCATATTACTCTCTTCATCTGAAGGTGTCATTTATTCGAAAACCACCAGTGCTTGAGGGCTTTATGGACAATGGACTAATTTCTGGATGTTGTCCTTAAAATTTCATTAATTTCATCGAAATGAATCAATGCTGCACGCCAGCACCTGATTTATTATCTTTACTGTTTTGTATCTTTTTCAAATTTTTCCATTTGTTGTTGTTGTTGTTCCAGGTTTAGATTATCTTCATATTGATAGCAGTTGCAATGGTTCTGTTTTACATTGTTGAACGCAAATAAATGCATCTTGCGTACCAACTTCTTGTATGAGCAACTTTGTCATTGCCTCGTTAGAGAAATTTTATCTATTCTATTATCTGCAATAAAAATAAAATATATTTTTAAAGTTAACAATAACAAAAACAAATAAATAAATAAATATGAAAAATGTTTACTAAATAAAATAAATAAATAAATAAATGTTACTTTTCACTTCACAATTTACTTTTTGCCACCATATAATCCAGCCATAATTCTCTCTCTTT
>CABEGB010001388.1:0-80830 GCA_901521435.1 Crematogaster levior
TTTGTTTCTGCTGTGCCAAGAGAAAAATGAAACTCGTAGCTACAATCACGATATGTAGTGCGTTCGCGTAGACATCAAATTTTTCAACAAATTTCAGGTCGCCAAATATTACGGAGGATTAGTCGTGCAAAGTTCGCGAAGGCACGCGTTGAAGTGTCAAGTTTGGAAAACTTTATCATTTTTATTTTATTTAGTTCGATTTGTTTGGAGCGTGTGTTCTCAAAAAACGCCGAAAACATAAGGAAGACAAAATTACACACATATTAATTCATTTCGCGCGGAAAGCGCGAGCTCGCGGTTGTGCAAACTTATGTGAATAAAAAATAAAAAAAAAAAATAATACACTTCTCCTCGTCGGATGCACAAGGACTGAATTTTACACGAGCGTGATGTGCGGTGAAGAAGTGAGTAATTATACAGTAGAGCCACTGGTCCGCTACGGAATTCATAGTGTATATGCATGAGTGCGTTTCGCAAAAACAGTTTAAGAAACGACAAATGTAAAAATATCAACAATAGCGGAAAAAGAAATATTTCAAAAGAAAAAGCAACGATATTTCAAAAAGAAAAAAAGCAACGATATATTTTATTATTAATAATAAAATTACGCACGTACGTTGTTAAACGTGAATCAAGTTTAATGTACTGTCGGTACTCATCGGATTCGGGCTGTTTCTCTCTGGAAATGTGTGCACATTATCGTTAACTGTATTCAAGGAGTCCCATTGCAACGCCGATATAAACATTGTCGGCGAATCGATTCGAAACGAAGCGGCGGTAAAGGAAATGAGAAAAGAGATCCGTTTCGCGTGCGCACGCTGTTTAATCCGCGAAATGCTGCAGGGAAATTCTCACGTCGGGCGAGCGTCAGTCGGAAAATGGTAATCGGCAAACAAGAGTTGGAGCACACTCGGAGCGTCATAATGACACGCTAGCCGTCTCACTCCACTCCATCCTCCCCCAGGCTTTTCATTTTATTTTTATCGGGGAATTGGCACTGAACGAACCGTGTAGACAACTGAGAGGACACTCCAACCGTCCGTTCTCATTGCCGCGAGGCGTCTCCAAGTTTGTTCGAGTTTAATTGAGCTTGAAAGTTTCCGACTTGTCCGGATCCACCTTTTCGATACCTCCGTCTTTTGCCCACCCCTCTCTTACCCCATATTACAAACCTCGTCTCGGTGTCCTGGCGAATGCAAAAAATAGAATCTCTCAATTCATGATACCAGTCAAAATGTTTGACATTTTTAACATTTTAGTTGATGCATCCAGATAAACAAGTAAATCTCTCGATCCTGGTGTCGTGTTTAAGCCAAATTTAACAACTCGCTGCGCGGACGAAGCTTGTCTATAATAAATCCACCATGTAGCGATGTGGACAATTTAGATTAGCAATTGTGGTTAATCCGCGGTTTAAATGTCAGGGCCAACGTCAACGATACATTGCCGCGTCCATTAATGACGGGGTGTCTGTGGGGAGTGGCGAGTGCGATAAATCAATCGCTCTCGTGGCTAAATTTGATAGGTTACCCGTTGTTACACATGCTTTCTTAGGTATTTCGCGTGCCGATCCGACAGAGCCATTATCGAATTGTGCCGATTCCGGAAATTGAATCGTGATCGTAAAACACGCTAGCCGGCAAATAACTAATAACCATTTAGCATCTTAAGAGAAGGGAGAAAGAGAAAGGACGAGGGAGGGAAGGAAGAAAAAAGAAGATGATCATTCCCGAACGTGGCGAAAGAGAGAGATATTAATTAAAACAGTGAGAACGAAAATAAAATGCAGTCGATCGACCGATGCGAAAACGCTTGAATAATTCAGTACCGAAATGTCACGGACGGATAAGCTTTATCGTCTCGCGCGCACTGGAATAAATTAATTCAGGATCAATTAAAGTCGCGCTGAATTGCGACGTGCCGGGTCAGCCGGGTTTGTACAATCTTTAATGCCAGTTCTGTTTTTTCTCGCACATCCGCTGCGACTTCGAACCGGTCATAAATTTTTTACCAATCAAACCGGCCAATCCAATCTCTTTTCCTTTGTTTCCATGAAATGTGCGTAAAATTCTTTTTCTATAAAAATTTTCTAGTTTTTCAAATTCCTAATTTGATTTTGCACACGCAGTATCGCGAACTTCATTTCCCGCGACAAATTTTTCGAACAATTGCTACGTGCAATTGCAACTATTGAATTCCGTCAGTTCACCAAGTCAATTGTTCGAGCACTTTGAAATTCAGACAATGGTACCGAGCCCAGCGAGAAACTCATTAAACAAACCCATTTATATAAGCAATTTGAGCGCGTGAGGAAAATGCGTTCGCGAAATCAAACCGCGCAGGATAAAGCGTATAAATATTATTCACCGTCGACAATAATTACGCTCCATTCACGGCACGCCACGCAAAATTACCGTAACTACGCTATTGTCATGTAAACTTTGTGATTGCGCACTTCGGCGCGTAAAGCAAGCGAGCACGGACAGCGCGTTTAATTTACCGTTTGTCTTACAATATAATAACATTCCGTACGCAATTATTATTTTACAATGTTTATCCATAATAACCAGATGTTATCGGTCCGGATATCGTCAAAGGCCTTACAGTCGATTCTCGCGTCCACAATTCGCGAATTTCCATATTTTCATTGCCTCTCGCGCCACACTCATCCAACGGCGGTCGTTGTGAAAAAAGGAGAGAGAAAAAAGACATTAAATCCGCCTGTGCCACTGCCAAACGCCAGCAAAACGCACTTTACCGTTAATATCGCCCTATATGTGTGACGTACGCGTATATGTATCGCCAGTTCGTTCGACTCGCAGTCGAAAACAGGCGCGCGTAAATTTATTTATTGCCACGGCATCGCCATTAAATCACCTCGCCATTAAATCGAGATATCTCTTTCCGACTGTGCTTTGGAGCGCAACACCTCTCAGCTACCCACCAATCGGTTTCCCAACACGCAGCTTTAAAAACTGAACGAACAAACGCGGGCAGGTGTCAATTATTTTTGCGTTTTTCCCATGTCGAGCGAGTTTTCTCTCATAGAGCATATCATCAGATCGCCGCTGTCTTGTTTCTCCTCGTGCGATACGCAATTCTCGTTGAGGTAAAAATATTCGATATCGATAAGAAAAATGACATAAATCAAAAATATGAGTTTCTGCGCTTTTATAATTGTGCATATTATAAAGTCATTAATACAAAATTATAAAATTATAAAATATGCATCTGAAAAAGTTGAAAGTTTAAAATTGTTCTCCTGTAAAATTGCTATTTCACTTGTGTCACTTTTCTCGTGTAAAGGTGTATATACAATAAAACAGAAAATGGCTTCTTCACTGCTGAACTCGACATATCTTGACATCGACAAGTAAAAAATGTCATTTAATTGCTTTTGATTATCATTTTATCGAATATAGCGTTAAAAATATAATATTTGCCCTCTCTTCTCTCTCTTTCATTACTGTAGATTTATTAATTCACGAGGACTCGCCACGAAAACGTGATGCGAATGCCGTTTAAATTCGGACGCAGCGAATATTTAAAATACTCGACGAGAATACGCTCTTTACGAACGGTAAACGTGATCGTCAGTTTTAATCGCTATCAGGATAACATGTTAAAACATGTCAGTACCTGCTGATCGCATCCCACGTTCCCAATTTTTCGTTGGGAAATGCAATAGAGTGGATATTTATCGATAACAAAAGGATAATTGAACGATAAAAATATTTCATTAAAATGATTGCAAACCGAAGATATAATATTTGATTTACATGATTTACACCAAATATTAATATAATTCAAATCAAATCTGTGTATGTTCAAGCTCACAGAGTCTTTATCTTCATTCGTGCTGCTTGCGACACTGTAATTCTAATGTTATAACCAACCAATTGGTGCGTGTGTTACAATATAAAAACCAAAGAAAACAGATCAAAATAATGTTAATTTGATGTCATATTGATCAAATTATAACAAAAAGAAGTCATATTTTGATCATAATTTGGTCAATATGATGTCAAATGACATCAAATGACATCAAATTGATTTTTTTTTCCTCGGGTATGCATGCGATGAATTTCTAAATGAAATCTCTTTTTTTGGCAATAGAAAGAAAAAGTTTGTGCAAGAAAAATCTTGAATATATTTGATACAGAATATTATTTTAAGAACATCCTAGTTCATACCATTGACATTTTTAGAGAAATTAGAAATAAACGAATTCTCACGTATCTCACGTATGAATTTCATTCCAAAAAAAAGGATATACATTTGTAAGAAGAGAAAAATGCTTTATCGAACAATTTGAACGTGCCGAAATCGATAATTGACCTTACACTCTTCTATTATATTTGAGTATCGAAATATTAATTTTGCTTCTTAAGGTTTTAATTGCAAAGTAGCAGTACTGTCTGTTAATGTCTGTTATTATTAATCACGTAAAAGTTTCGAAAGAGGGTCTGATTACACTCACAGCATAATCACCGTGGCCTGTGACATCGAACGATCATGGCTCAGCCCTCGTTACCGTCAAGACATAACAGAATTACCATCGATTCTCCGTAGTTGCTTTTAATTAATGCGATTAATGAACTCAGGGCTATCCATCGAGTGCGCTTGAACCATCCAGCCAGTTCGCGTCGCGCTAAACCGGCAATGTCATCGCGCTAGCTTGATTGTTCAACTAATGGAAAATTGCGAATTCCATATTTATTTTTGACCGAGAGCTCTGTTCAGGAACTTTTAAATAATGCAGACGGCTATTTCTGTTTCGTGCAACGGCAAGTCTCTACGGTAAGTTCGGGTTCGTTTATTCTGCCGAGATTTTTTTTCCTTTTAGAGAACGTCGCGATCTTTACACGACTTCCCAAAAACCGACAATGATAAAGCATGAAAGTTTTAGCGTTCTGAACCGATGATGTATCGTGAGAGATGTAGTTTGGACTCTCAAACATTTTGCGACAAATTGTTTAAATCCGATCGTCAAAATAAAATGTAGAGCGACGAACAATGTTATTCACAACACCAAAACATAAAATAGACTTAATGACTTTATTCAAGCCTTTCGCGTTTACCATCGTTGTTGAATTTCCTCGCTTGGCTCTACAATCTCTTCCACTCGCACCGTCTGTCGCTTCACTTTGTCTCGACTTTTTCGCCCGACCTCTTATTTGCGCGAATTCAAATTACGTCGAGCGGCTTTCCGCAGTTTCCGTGCAGACGAGGATGCTATTGCCCTTGGAAGATGAGATAAACGCCAGGCCGATAAATTCCACTTTGCCCTCTTCTTTACCCTCCCCTCCTCCTTCTGGTTTCGCGATGCCGACACTCACCCTGCTGTCGTCCCACGCCTCTACCCTTCCATCTTCACCAGATGATACTACTTGATTATACGATAACAACGGACCGTCTGTGTTTAACTTTCGGGTCGGCAAGAAAATGAGATTCCCGATTGCCGACGTCGTCGGATTTATGTTACGTCCGCGACGATATCTCGCTGCTTCGCTCTGCCTTACCGTGAATCCGGTTGCCAATAATTACGTGTTTTCTTCGTTAACCGAACGGCTCGCACATCTTGGTTGCACTCACAGATTCTCATTCAGCAACAATATCTTTCGAGACTGAAAATGAGTTACGTTCGAAAATGAGATGGCAGCGATTAAGAGAAAATCGTATTAGAAACAAATGTATAAGTGCTTATTGAAAAAAATGTCATTACAAGCAAAGCTACATTTACTTATATACTTCCAATAACAGCCATGAAAAAAAGTTAAAAAAAAATTAGTGATTATTTTACATTCTTGTATATGCAATATTTCTAAAAACACTCATAAACTTCTTATTGATATGAGATTAATAAATCTTTTAAATGTATAGTTTTTTAATAGGTAAAAAAGCATGAAAATTATGTAAGTTATTTCAATGTAGAGATGATATAATTTAAATAGATTAATAAAAAGAGAATAACAAAACGTTATGTAAATCTTGCAGATTTGAGCGGTATTGATAACAAAACTGATTGTGAGAATGAGTTGATTAATAATTCAAGAAATAATAATGCTCGCGACGTGCACGCGACATGGTTAGCCGCTTGTACATTGATTTTTATATATGTCTATTTCTAATTCTGAAAAAAGCCACGAAAAGCTCGCTAGAGTTTAAAAAATTAATATCATAAAAGCAGGCACTTTTTTGTACCGGCGCTATTTGGAATGAAATATACACTGCGTGAATTTCGACCACGCTCCTGCGAAAATACTTCGTTCCGGATAAAGAGCCGTTGGAAAAATATTAACTCTGTACAATAAACATTTTATTTACTCGTTGCTCGACCACGCCACACAAGCGCATGCGTTCAAAAGAAAAGTTTCATCAGAGCTGCATTGCCGATCGTGTTATTTTTCCCGAAACTTGTTTTCCAGTTACTTGTTACTGCCCGTCCAGCGTTGAAACAGTTATGATAAAGCTATATGTTATCATTAATCGTCCCGAGGAAAATATTTGTTAGCATTAATTGCCTGGATGAATCCATTAATAAATTTTTTTTCATGCATATTTTTTGAACAAAATTTGCAAGTATATGAATTATTGAAGATTATTTTTCCTGATTGACGAGTGTCCATTTTTTTTAAACTAATGCTTACAACTAATTTTAATCGTGATCCGTTATAAGAGTAATAACGATATTAAAATTTATAGAATATTGCTCGACACATTACACTACAAAACCAACATTTATTCAAGCTACTGCAAATTTTTGTGAAAAATTCGTAAACAATAAATAATTTGAATAAATAAACATAAAATCTACAATCAATCTCTAGCAGGTTGTTGCTGGAAGTTATGTTGTATGTTAGATACTAAAAAAATAATTTGTTTATGCAAAAAAGCGAGAGGCATTTTACGATGGAAAAATATGCGAACAATAAAACATCAACTCGCTAGAAGAGAGTTTAGATGTGTACGGTACGTATATTGATTAATCGTTGAAAGTAAAACACGAAAATTATAAGGGCATCGATAAAATACAGACGCGTATATGTTTCTTCCTATCGTTTCATTTCGAGATATCATCGTTCCAAAAACAGCTGAGTCACTAATTAAATCGAAATTTAAAGTATTTCAAAATAATGTCAAATCTGGTTGTAATTTTTAATTTAATAATTTAATTCGTATGGCAGGGCAAAAATTTTTGCTTTTTTCACGCTCACACAATTACATTCACAAATTTTATTTTTATCTCGTGTAACGAGCGGAAAAAAGAGGACGTGCGTCACTTGCGTCACCTTCGCACCTCAACGTCACAAGTGATCGCACGATGGCCGTTCGATCGTGAATTATGCATCGTTGAGAAATTGTTTGTGGCCACCGGGGTTGACACGCAATGTCCCGTGGCCTGTGTTCATGACACGTATTCGAAGACGCCCTTCCCTGTGACACGAAAGGACACAAATTTGTTATCGCGTCACAGGGAAGGACATTCGCAAAGCCGGACGGCTACCGCTTTTCTTTTCTTTCTTCTTCTCCTTCGCAATTTTCTGTCTCGAGCAATTGCGTCGACCGTACAGGAGACAAGAGAGTAAAGCATCTGGATTTTTATGAACAGATGGTTGTAGACACGAATAAAACTGCCCGATGAACCTTCGTGGTAAAATGGAAAAAAATTATTCATATGTCTTCCCAAAAATAAAGAGAGAAATTGTGCGTGCAGAATTCTTCAAAAAATCATATGACTCACTGGTTCTCTTCTATCTTTTTTTTGTTTGTCGATACACATTGATCGACCAATAATTGATGCGGTCGACGAGAATTCCAGCTTTTCATCAATGCAAATATTATTTGTATTTATGAATGTAAATAGTAGCATATAACAATAGTTCAGTGAAAAAAAAACAGAACATACACTAACATGTAAAACTGCAAATTAAAATGGTCATTTAAAGCGTGTGATTATTTACCGGTAATTTCGCAGCTCTAAAAAAATGTTACACAATTGCTAACTATGATAAAAGACGCAAATGCACCGCGTATTTCAAATTATTATATTTACGGGAGCCACGTAATTGTGCACGTGTACATTTCAATTTCAGGATGATTTACCACGAATACAGTCCAAACAATTCGAACGCGTTCGATGATCCTTCTCGCCCGTTTCCTCTTTTCAGCCTTTCCGTCAAATTGTTCACGATGGAAAAAAAAATTAGAAAAAAAGAGGCCGCCCGCGTTCACTCGTAAGATATTATCGCGCGTGGCAGTAGCGTGCACGGGTCGTTTAACTTTTCAAACCTGCGATACGTAATTTTTTTTCTGAATATCAGCATTCGCCGTCAAGGATAAGCGCATGATGTGGATCTGTGCGCAAAATTTTTGTGAAACTAGACGATCGCTGCGAATTAAGTCGGCAGCGAGATATCGATCTCTATCGTGTTCAGAATAGAACAACCTGGTTTACGGCGATACGTAATTATAGCACGTATATCATTAGACACGCAGACTGATTTTACGTGATAATCTTATAACAATTTGTGGAATACAATACTCGCCTTTTAATTCACCGCGTTACGAGACCGTGACCCATTTATCCCGCCGTGCGCGCGGCACACGTGAAAATGATCGAACGTAAAGCAAACACAGAATAGTTATGTATGCTATCATAAACTTGAGTCCCCTTCCTGTCTTCTTCGGAGGGATTAGAGCCGATTACCCCCACGAAATGCGTACGCGTTATCAGGCACAGCCTCAGGTGCTCCAGCTACTTCGAGTTAAGTCAGTCTTGTCACGCGAACACGCTCTACGTGTGTCATCGGTAATTGCGTGGATTTAATGTTAGTAAATGCACGACGCCGAATACCAATCTCACCGCAAATGCGATTGCCATGTCGGTCAGGCTAATATTAAAGCTACATTGTGATTAACGCTCTTGCTAATGAATGGTGTTGAATCGTGCGTTTTGTATCCTCGCGCGCAAATTGTTCAATTTTCAAGTCGTCCCACTTTAAATATGAAATAAGATTAAAGGGAGTCAAAATCGTTAAAATTTGAATTATAAAATCAAACGAAAGAAAATATTTCACGAGCGTGATTAAAAATCTGATCGAAAAGGCTTTCAAATTCGGTAGTTGGTACATCAGAGACGGAGGGAATGCGTGGACAATCGATCTCGATAGACATTTTGAGAAAGCGTTACGCTCGGTTTATCAAAATCACCATCTCAAAGCTTTGTGGCCGGTCTTAAAAATGCGAGCGGAAAGAATCGTCGACAAAACGGCCCGTTAGATGAATACTTGACAAACGTTTGTCGTTTGTGAACTATTTGAGACGTAACTACGCGTATACCACAGACGAAAGAGCCTCCATGAAACTGTTAACGATCGAAAGAGCTGTTAGACCCTACTCTCGTTTGATTTTCCCTCTTCTTTCACTCTTTCCCCCTGGTGTTTTTCTCATTATCCGCAAGGTAATCGTATCCAACACAATCGCACGCGACCGGATGTAATCCGGGTGTAATCGACACCCAAGCTCTGGCTGTTTCGCCAAAAGTCCACATGTGCGTGTGTGAACATGTGAACATGTGAACTCTTCACACTCGTAAAGCAATTACGTTGAGCTGATGATTAAAAGCGTTCTATTGAATGATCCTATTTTTCTTTTACTTTTTTTCGTAAAAAGAATTAAAGCCAACGAACATAATTTTGACAAAAATCTATAACTTTTTCTCACGAAATTACGTAATGTCACGTTTTCAATTTCTATTCGGTAAACACGACGAGTCGCATTTGCATCAATCTGAAATGCGTTACTATACTGAAATTTATTATATAATATATTTCTCACGTCAAGCTAATCGAAAAACTCCGTTCGCAAATATGGCTCCGTTCGCGCAGACGAAAACAGTTCGGGGGAAGTTTCCGGTTAGCTGAAACTTACCGTCGATATTCGTCTTCACTTAAGTCAATCTCTAACTTTCATCTCCTTTCTCTCTCTTTGTCACAGTGGCTCGGTCTAGGCATCATGGCAGTGGGTGTCTGGGCATGGACCGAAAAGGACACCTTCAACAACCTGTCCCGCCTCACGAATGTCGCACTCGATCCAGCATTTATCCTCATTCTAGTCGGTGAGTATCGTTTTTTTCTTCTTTTTCTTCCTTTCTCTCTTCTACTCATTCCGCAACTCTCTCAGAGACGCACGGAAAATTATAACGGTTCTCTTCGAGTGATATACCGAGTTAAACTTTAATTTTAGGATTTCTTACAAAAATGTTCTTAGAAAATTTTTATTAATAAATACGCACGACACAAACAATACTTTACTTTAATAGAACAGTGACAGAGATTTTAATTCATTTCGTAAAATTATTCTTGCAATATTAGAGTCGGCTTAGAAATATCGCACATGTGGAGAAATTCGTCAGGATCATTAATTAAAGTAACACGTAAATAACAGATATTCAATTAAACGTGCTAACTTTAAAAAATCATTTCTTTCAATCTTCAAGTATAAATTCCAAGTATAAATTCCAATATTTTGGGGATTTGAACGTATAAGAAAGATACGTTTGTAATATTGAACTTCTTTCAACTTAGAAAAATATGTGAAACAATATCAGAAGCATATGGTGATTTTCGTGACAGAGAATGAGAATAAACCATAATAAAAAAGGTAAACTGCTCTCATAATGCGCGGGCTGATCGTGGTAAGAATCGCAGCTTTCCGACATTTGGTGCATTCCCTTGGCAGCAGAGACGGCGATCGCAATTTTTCCTCACTGCCTGCTAAGGGGCTACCGTTTCCGTCGGCGGAAACATTTCGCACGACCGCGCGGCCGTAACTTGATTTCTGTATTAACGCTGCTCGGGTGGTCTCGTAATGGTTGCCTGAGGACGACATTCGTTCTAATTCGTTCGCGATACTTGGCGCGTTTCCTTCATGCGGAAACGCGAAATATGCCGTCCGGCAATAGCGCGGATTTGTAATTTGGATAAGGTCAGAGGACTCTCGTGAACTTGGCACACCATATTTAAAAATCTAAGAGTTTCTTTAGAGTTCTACGCAAGAATTTTCAATAGTTTCGTTGATTAAATATAAAAAAACTGAATCTGAAAATATGGTGTGCTAAGTTCACGCAGCGCACCAAATCATTGAAATAAATTACTTCTTGGAAGTTTTAGTTTATTTTACAATAGTTCTACAGTTCTATGTTAAATAAACCAATAGTTCTAACGATTAAAAGCAAACAATCGATTTTTTAAAACCCAGAGCCTAACAAGAGTAAAGTACTACGTCACAGCAAGTTCCAGCCGACTTTATGATATTTTCCGATAGTTTTGCAATAGTTTCAAAGCTTTCTATGGGTTTCGTAGATAGTTCCGGTCTTTACGTATTTTTAAACAATTTTTTACTTCGACCGCTGGCACACCATAGCACACCACAGTGATGTTGTCATGGTGTGCCAGCGATCGAAGTAAAAAATTGTTTAAAAATACGTAAAGGCCGGAACTATCTACGAAACCCGTAGAAAGCTTTGAAACTATTGCAAAACTATCGGAAAATATCATAAAGTCGGCTGGAACTTGCTGTGACGTAGTACTTTACTCTTGTTAGGCTCTGGGTTTTAAAAAATCGATTGTTTGCTTTTAATCGTTAGAACTATTGGTTTATTTAACATAGAACTGTAGAACTATTGTAAAATAAACTAAAACTTCCAAGAAGTAATTCATTTCAATGATTTGGTGCACTGCGTCAACTTAGCACACAATATTTTCAGATTCGGTTTTTTTATATTTAATCAACGGAACTATTCTTGCGTAGAACTCTAAAACTATTCAAAAGAATGCCAGAACTCTAAAGAAACTCTTAGATTTTTAAATATGGTGTACCAAGTTCACGAGAGTGGTCAGAGGAGTACTGTAGGGCTTATCTCTCCGAGAAGCGAAATAGGGTCAGAAATTAAGTCGTGAATGCATAGTCGTGAATTTTCTGAATAGGTTCTCCAAGAGAAACAAATTCATTAAAACCGCACATTTTTTAACCTTTTCTCTCTTTTCTTTTGCTCTTTACAGGCTCGGTAGAAAAAAATCCGTCAAATTTAAAGTCGCGGCGTCCTATAGATGTCTTTTGGAAACGAGGGATTTAAGCCAGCGACGTAACGTTGAGCAGAAACAGACTATTTACGATTTTCACTTATTATAATTATTCCACCGAAGCAGACGGAGATATTAGCCATCGCGATGCTTTGAAGTTCAGCCTCTGTCTGAAGTTGAAATTCAATATCTCATCTCTCGTCTTATATTATTCAGACACGCGCTCTTGCTTTTCAAAGAACAACCTCTGTACAACTGCGTGTTGAAGATTTGAAAAATTTTTATCTTACTAGTCTGATTTATGGAATGGTTTTTACTAATGCGTTAGAGAGCTAATAAAAGCAGAAAATTAATGTGGTATAAGTAAAGAGAAATTTATTCACTTTAATGTAATTATTTTGGAAAAGAGGGAGAAATGGCGTCCATTATATCAAGAAAGAACTAACAATTTTTTTAGTGTTCTATGATGCGCTATTATATTGTAATACCGTAATAGTCTTTTATATGTCCGTGAGTAATGGTAATTTTATTTGTTCACAATTACTTACATACAAATATTTTTTCTTTATGAGCGGATGTATTGTAGCTTTGTTTACAAAGTAAACATTTATTAAAGCGTTTCACGGAGCATGTTTGCAACATAATAACCCCATTTCAATTAACACAGCGAGCACATCAAATGAAGTGAGAGAGAAGAGCGAGAAAGAGAGAGAAAAACAGAAAAGAAATAATGGGTAGTTTCCCAGGTAAATAGCTCTTTCGAGTAAATCATCGAATAAATTAGACGAACTGATGGAATGAAAAATAATGTCGGAGAGTATCATAATTATAATGTATAAATGATCCCACGTGCGTCCGCATACGAGGCCCTATGAGTCCCAAAGGTAATAATTCCCTCGCCACGAGGGCAAAAAATAAACCATGCGCACGCGACATTACCGGCCATTAAAGGGTGCGTTTTACCAACGCGCGAGAGGAAGAGTTTTTTGTCGCTCGCTATTCTACAATCTATTTTTACACACAATATTCACGATCATCAGTAGGCACAGAATACATCCCAGTATTGGTACAAAATGAATACAGAGTTCTTGATAACAAGTATGAACCGAGTTTTATGACGATGTTGAAAAGGTTATTTTAAAGCGATCTTTTGTATCTTTTGTAATCTCCGAATCTATCCGATTTCGATCTTCGTCAAAAAACACTCAATATCCAATTTTTACCGAAAAACTATAAATATTACTGAAGCGCGGAAAACTTGCAGGAATTCCAGAGGGTCACTAATTAAAATGGATACGGATGAAGGGTTAAGGGCGCGCTGGCAGAAAGCGCGTCCCCCTCGATACATTTCCATTAACCACCACAGACTCTCTTTCCGTTTCGCAACGCGAATGTAATATTCTGTCGGCTAATACATGTGCTCTACCGGCAAATAGACGCAGATTGCGCGCTGCGGCCCTTCCGTTCTCCCTTTCCCCCTCCCCCCTTCTTTCTCTTTCTCTCTCTCTCTCTTCCTTTAACAGGGTGCCAAAGTTTTAATTGGATACGAGCTGGCAGCGAGACGACGAACATAAAATTAGGACGAGGTCTGTGTCCGATTTATTTCGCCGATTCTCCGGGTTGCATCCCCCCATTACGAATGTCATGTTTCCGGACGTAGAGGATGACATTCCGAGGCCTCCGCTGCTGCAAGACGTAACGCCGTGAATCGGATTACACACCGGGTGTGTAAACGTGGATTCCGGGAGATTCTGCGCTCCGGAAAGCTGCTCGCGCACTTTCGAAGCGGTCGTCCGCGCGCGGATTCTCCGAACCATGACGGCGAGAATGCTTCCGGGAATGTCCAGCAACCGAATTCAAGCCGGTACGATGGCTGGCCTCGTGGTATGGTGACATTCTCTGCGGGACGTCGTACGGCCCAAATCGAATTTGCACGTGATCCGGAAGAACAACGAACGATACGCGGGTGACCACTCGAGTACGAAAGTGGGAACCGATTTGCGGGGGCTCATCCATTTGTTTGCCCCGTGTCCGTGGAAACAATCCCCTCAAAGTTCGAAGGCGCGCTCGTTCCATTGTCAAATTCACTAATAATAGTATAGTAGTAGTAGTAGTAGTAGTAGTAGTAGTAGTAGTAGTAGTACTTACTTCAATTGCTCCTTTGACAGTATTGAAAGATATTCACGCTAAATTTTCATTAGAAATTATATCACATTGAAGAGAAAGGAGGAAAGGATAATAATATATTAGATGTAAGCATGGAACTTATTCGCTGCTTTACGCATTACTCCTATTTCATAAAGATAAACGTACTCGGTTAATTTCGTTATTCATCGCACCATTGTAATGCGAGCCAAGCGTTATTAGTTTAATATTTACCGCACAAAACGATATTTGCACTACTATTTAATTCCGTAGAGTCCAAGTAAGCGGTGAGCTATCCCATTGTTTGACTTCGAGTCATTAAACGTTTGTTCAGTATGGTAGTATTTGAGATTACAAATTTTCGCTGCAGCTGATCAAACCTCAATAGAACGCCTCTGGTGGAAATCTTAATATAACGGTACATGATGCCGAAGAAAATTTGTTGAAAAAATGTTAAAAGTATCGGCCATCATTCAGGCACCATTTTCATCGAAGTAATCGACGTCTCCTCATTATGTATACCTTATGTACTTAAGAAAGAGACGTGCTTGTTAATTATTTCGTACTTGCGTAGCATACTCCATCAACTTGAGCCTGGCTTTTCGATTATCCCATGCTCCAATTACTTCCATTAACTTTGACGAGTAACTCTATCTCTTCCGGCTTGCGCTTAATTTAGCGTAACGGGTACCAGATAACAACGATTTAGATTTAGCTACACTACTTGAATACGTTATAACGATGACCAAAAACAAATTATTATATTTTTATTGAAGGCTTTAATCCCTAGAATAAAAATTATTATATCACAAATATTATAAATCACGATTTTGTCTGTTGCAACATGTCTCCTTTAGCAAAATTAATCTAAGTTTTTAATTATTCTTCAAAATTCTGTACAATATACATCTGTAAATATACATTTTGTAAAATTAATCCGTGCTTTTCAAAGTTTATCAATCCCGACGCAAAGCTCGTTTGGAAAATACATTTGGAAAATCCTAAAATTATTAGCACTGCCGTCTGCCAAAATCGTGCGGCATTCCAAATAAATCGCAACTTGTGCAAAGAGAAACACTAAATCCCGGATTACGTTTATTTTCCGTGCTTAAATAAATGCGATCGCAATTGAGTGTTGCGTTTTGATTTCTATCTGTATATACGCCTATCCTGAACATCATCACGAATTCAAACGCTCTCAATGAAACATTTGTAATTACCAAGAGTTAAACCTAAATTAATTGCAAGAAATTGGATCTGATTAAAATCACAAAAACATCGACTTCAAACCGCTCGTGGAATATGAAAGAAAGCACGAAATTACTCTATATCCTCTCTTTTTGGCCAACAAAAACCTAAAATCGAAACAGATATTATCGGCTCACACAACGCCGTTATATTCGCGTGTCACGAAGTGAGATCAAACGTATGCGTTCCTCTATCATGCAATTTTATTACCATACGACATAAAGCAGCGTTACGATATTGCAGGGGCTGCAAAGCTCTTTCGTCTCCATTGGCTCACACCTACCATTGCTTCCTTTACGAAACATTGATTGCCAAATATATTAATATTAACCCAAATGCGAGTTATGGGATGTATTGAGTATGAATAAAACATCTTTTACAGTAAATATAAATATATATTTTTTATAGTAACAATTGTAAGTGGCTAATGAAAAAGTTCATATAAAATTTCGTGTTTTTATGTACTTGACGCATTTAATACAAAAATGCTTTATAATAATCTCATCCTATATAAAAATTTTTCAACTGTACTTTCAAGTAAAATACACATTTCCACATTCCCACTTTTCGTTTTTCTTCATCGAGTTTTTCGTCCGAGTGCAAAGCGTTTCATCGTTGCCATTTTCTTCTAGTTCGTGGCAAGGCTTAACAAAAGTTCTGAAAGTAAGTCTAATTATTCAGTTACTTGAAAGAGCTTCGTTGCCCGTTTCTGCCATCGGATTAAAAGTTACTCCCTCATTTCCGGAACACGTTTCTAAAATCTTATAATTTTCGATAATAGATAAAATTTATTAAGTCCGATAGCATTGAATTTGACTTATAATCGTTTTCTCGATACAGCTGTAAATTTTTTAATGCTTTGCGCAATTGCCATTGACGCTACGTACAATGAAATCTGTTCTGCATTGTTTCGAATACACTTAATTTGTGGAAATTGTGTGTGTGTAAAGAAAGAGAAAATTATTATCTATCTGATTAAGATTCACTAAATTTTTGCCGGAGTTGAAGAATTGATAAACGTTCTCTATTGCTATTTTCTCTTCAATAAATAAGTAAAATTCATTTTTCTAATTTTTGTTTACAAATATTTTTGTTATTTTATGTGTACACGCATGAAACTTTCTTAATACAGTTTTAATGCAAACATATCATTTTACCGTATAAAAATTAATGATAGCTGCATATAAAAAACAAAAAAGTGCTTGAATGCACACCGATTAATCGTGATAGCAGCGAATTTCGACCGTATGTGCTCGCAAATTTTTGTACACATGGAATTGATTAACGTTCATTACGCGGCACGCTCGTCCGCGGGTAACAGATAATTTCATAAATATTCCGCATTATCTATCGCAACGAGGTACTGTTGATGACGCACTCTCACGAAATTCAACTGAAACGCAGAGGAATTTTAATATAATTACTTGTGCAACTGCAAGCATTTGCGAATCTACGTGTAACTAATATATGGCGTATGTTCGTAAATCAGAGTTGTTACGCAGGTGAAATTCCAGAACTCTCTGAATTTCCTGGTTTTGTAATAAATAAAATCTTTGTGAGAACCAAAAATAAAAGAAAGAATAAAAATCAAACAAAAAAGATCACAAATAAATAAAATTACACACAGAGTGTCCCCATTTTAACTTTCGCATCAAAATATCTTGAAAATCTCGACAGAGTTACAAAAAAATGTAGAGATAAAATTTTTAAGATTTCAAGCGAATAATCCGATGCGCTAATTCTTCGATTCGGGATTTTAAGTCAAATTTTTTAAATGGAAATTCCTCTTTTTTACTTTACACATACACACACACACGCGCGCGCGTTATATATTTGTGTGTGTGTGTGTGTGTATTGTAATGTAAACTTAGAATTCATTTAATATATTCTTACAAAAAAGTAAATGGATTTCGAATAAACAGAATTCGATCGATCCCTACAGCGTGCGACACTATCCTTCCTCTTTCAACGCATGAGGACAACTGCATGTTCCGCGATCATTAGCAGATAATAAGGATACATAAAATAATAAATACAGAAGGACACATACATAAATAGACAATATCTTTAAAAGTTGCATATACATACACTTGGCTCAAGAACCTTCGTCTCGTATTTAAATAAAATATTCTACAATATATACATACAATATATATGTATATATACACACGTGTATATATATATATATATATATATATATATATATATATATATAATTATATGTATATAAAATTTACTAATTATATAATTTTACTACTTTTGTGTGAACGTGTCTTTAAATTTCAATTTACAATCTATCGATTTAGAACTCAATTAATGCTAACAAATAAACAATTTTTTCCTTTATCTTCTTCGATATTACCGTCTCAATCTTTCTAATGTAGCGTTCAACGTGATTAGATTTCCCGTTTTTATGATTTTTTTCACACCTCGTTGCCTATAAATGTGTTAGGGAATTCACACCATGTCGATGCGGGAGTGAATTCACCAGTGGGACGCACGTATCCACGCTCATAACTCATGATTATACGATACATTGACGAATGCATTCGTGTTCTTCACGTTACATTTCGCGCGATGACGAAGTACCCGATACTATTTATTCTGTTGCAGGTACAGTGACATTTATCATCGGTTTCACAGGATGCGTCGGCGCATTACGGGAGAACACATGCCTCCTCGCCGCGGTAAGCGTCCTACAAGATTCAATTAAGCTCTTTCTGGATTACTTTAATTGCTCAACATCTTTTGAAACTTCAAATTTTGATCGAGCTTCTGGTTTGTTACGTGATATCTATGGTCTATCATTGATGGCTGCCGCGCACGATTGGATGAAAGTTTGCCCTTTGAAAAATGTACCTAATGTTTCAAAGTTGTTAAAACTGAAAGGTGCCGCTTTTTTGATGGCAAACTCTTGAAACTTAGAATTCCCCGAAAGAGAACGAATCGTTGAAAAGATGGTCTTAACGTGTAGCAATAACGGGTACTAATTATTTTTTTTGGTTCTTGAAAGAATTAATCTTATGTGTTGCAGTATGCGATATTTTTGGCGCTACTGTTGCTGATGGAAATGACTGCCGGTGTTCTGGGATTCATCTTTAAAGATTGGGTAAATAGTAGCTTCATATAATTTATAAAAAGTCTTTATATATATATATATATATATATATATATATATATATAACATGTACAATAGTGATTATAGCAAAAATAATATTATTCCATTAATTATTCCAAAATATGTACATTGACTGGTATGTCTAGACATTTTATTTCTCCCTTCTCTTTCATTGCCCAGCTGACAATATTCGATATCTCATACCGAAATGTCCAGGCATACCTGTCGGTCATTGTATACATAATATTTAAAGATGCTTTTTTGTAACACAATATATAAATCAAATAAATATTAACATGGGATATTATAGATCATTTTACAGCTACAGAATTTAATATCATTTCTCATATCATGTATATCCAGTGCGCACTTAATTATTCGTGCAGATGATATTTCGCGAGAGTATACAGCTTTATTAAAATTTATTCTACAGAATTATATGCAACATTTCCAAGACAAGCGTTTCTCGAGATAGTTTCGCTGCGTTCATTCATAATCGTTTTTGCTTACCGTGTTTATTAATTCACTAGCTACGAGAAACGTGGCTGAATTATCAAAGCGAATATGCCGAATGCATTATAATATTTCTCTCTCTCTCCCTCCTTCCCCCTCCCCCCCCTCCTCCTCTCTCACTCACTCACTCTCTCACTCTCACTCTCTCATCGGTGCATATTTCACAATCTCATTTGCTCTGGATATATGTACACTCGTGCGCGAGGAAGACGTACACGTAGAGTATAGTCTAGGCCGGGCGTCGACGAAGTTTGCGTATAATTATGCAGCAAGAGAGTTCCTGGCTTACTAATTAATTCCATTAAGCGTATCCTTTAAACATGACGAGAATTTTCTCCCGGTGGAAAATTTCAACCAACAAACGTGCCATCGTATTCCCGTATTTCGCACGCGTTTTAATGCGCGCCATTCTACTTTACGACCGGCAGAGAGTTAAACTTGTCCTTGAGCAATTGCACTTGCGACACCTGTGACGCTCGTCAATTGTCTAGAGACAATATCCTGGACTAGAAATCACCGGTCGTAAAAAGATTTCGTCTTATATCACGCTTTTCCTTCCTCTTATTTCGAGCGAAAAAACTGGGAGAGATTGATTAAAACATTTTAGGACAGATCGTAGAACAATAATTAATTAATAAACGACAAATGTGTTTGTTGATGTTAATTAATATAATACTTTGTTTGCTGCAGATAAAGTCACAAGCTACGGGGGGGTTCCAAGCGTTCATCATCCACTACAGAGAGGATCCCGATCAGCAGAACCTCATCGATTGGATTCAAGAAGATTGGGTAAGTTGATTATATCAGAATTTCTCATTATATTAATGTAACCAGAATAATTCGACATATTTGCTTACCTCACGCTCGTTATCCCATCGAAGTATCGATTCACCGAAGCCGAATGTGTACCGGCGGACTTTAATAAGCGCCACGTGCTCGCATTTCTAAGTAGTGCAGGAAATCGTGCGGTCAGACAGTTTCCGAAACGCAAGCTCGCGCAAACTTTATTGAATCGCCGCAACACGAAAATCTGGCCAGATCCAGATTCCGAATGCCACACGGCGGTGTCCAAATGGCGCGTAATATAGTAGCGTTCGACAATCGATATCCGGTCATCCAATTGTGGTTTATGAGATTTCAATAGAACCACCCGGGTACACTACCGCAATTTCGGTAATCCTATCAGTAGGAGCTAGTCGACGGTAAACCGCACACGCGCTCGCACGTTGCACCGCACGTTACTGTCGAACTAGCTCTATCGAAAATTTCATTCGATCTGCCATATTTTACGAATACGCCGGGCGCGACAGTGATTTACGTTCGACCAAGGTATCCAACGAAACCGCGAGAATTAACTTAACCGACGAATCTGTCGCGCGAGATTCAGTTTCTGAGTAAAAAGCGAACGTCTGCCACGAGGATGGATGAAGTCGGTATCGAAACACGCCGCGAGAGATTTGCGCTGTTCATAGCCATATAGACGCGACATAGATTGTTGGATCCATCGATCAATGTGTACGTGTGCACATAAATTATTACGCAACGCGGACACATACGGAAACATTTACGAACTGATTCGGTTAATGTTTGAATGTACATATGCGACGAGTTCCGGAACCGCTGATAAATCCGCAAGCGTTGAATTACCACCACAATTCCATCATCGGCGAGCCATCGCGTCTAACGGACTATCGTTGTGTTGCGTTGTGTTGTGATAATTAATACAACAGCGCTCTCTTTCTCCCCCTCCTCCCTCTCTCCCCCTCTCTCTCTTCTCTCTCCCCTCTCTCCCTCTCCCTCCCTCCTCTCCTCCCCTCCCCTCTCTCTCTCTCTCTTTCTCTCTCTACATTTTAATAAATTGAATAATATGAGACTGATAAAAAGTACGATATACTTTTTTCAGTTTAACCCCTAATAATCACACCTCCAAAAAATTCAATAATAATCACATGGGATCAGATTGACCCCAGTGACTTTGAACGCTTAGTGCACCAAGACTATGCAACTTATTGATACCAAAAAAATCTCTAGATACAATTTGAACATTGGAGAATATGTTTTCTAGTTTAAATAATGAATTTTTATATTTTAATTATTAAGAAAAATTATTGAAAAAAATTTTTAGAAAAAATGTCTTTATTTACTTAAAAATTCATAACTCTCTTAATTTTTCATATTTTTACGTAAAAATTTAGAGTATTACTCTTGAGATATAATAGTTTGAGAAAAAAAATAGTTTGATACAGAGTACTTAAAAAAGTATATTTATTCTGAAGATTGAATTCGAGAATTTTGGGATAAGAAGAACGCAGTGATTTATTAGTTAAAAGCAGTGATTTATTTATTAGTTTATTAGTTAAAAGTGTGTATTCAAATTTGCGTGAAAATTCAATAATAATATACGTGTGAAAATTCATTGGAATCAGTCCCGGGTGATTATTAAGAGTTAAAAACAATCAGAAACTACATTACTTGAATACATTTATGAGAGCTGCATCGATACTTGAGTTTCTAGGCACTGTAAACTGTATGTAGAATTAAACAATGCGAAAGATGATGATGTGGCATGTAGATAAAAATTGTCGAGTACACTCCCGATTCAATGGTGTTTCAAAGGATTAGAGCCATTCCGTTTAATCTAAAGATGATAGCCGATTTCGGCCGAGAGCGCGATATCATCGAACTCGTTAATCGATGGTCGGTCGACCAATTGTGGTTTACGAGATTTCAATAGGGACGCCCGGTATGCTGGCGCGCAATTCCGGCAATCCTATCAGCCCCGGGGGAACCAAGGCACCACCGAGTTGCCATACACCACATTGTCTGACCCCGTCGGGATTCACTCGGTACCATTTATAGGCGGTTAATGAAATGCTTAGTACTTCGACTTCGTGCGGTAGCGCGGAGCGTATTTACCGTCGCCATCCCACTTATCAATTGGCTTAACTCGGGCCAGTTCGGCCTGACGCGATCGATATACAGGATGTATCAAAAAAGATGTATACGCCGGCAAATGATAAAGATTCTATCCTCGAAAGAATCTCGACTCGATTCCTCAGCAGCGAATGTTTCATTCTGCTTTGCGCGTGTCGTTCCTCAACATTGAACGCCTTGACCAAAAAGTCCAAGTTAACTTTCTTGCTGTGTCTCAGAAACCGTTCAATGATGATAACGAGCTGAAATACGAAGATTCCGTTATATTCGTATGAATTCCAATTGCTACCTGCGTGTTTCGTTGTTACGTACTCTATCAGTTTAAGGTTTACCAGTTAGGGCCTGAAATTCTCGCCCGAAGAGAAATCGATGACGAATCGCATGGAGCCTGTTGTTGATCTCTCTTGATGCAGCCTGTACAGCCGTCGAGCGAATAATAATTAAATCCAGCTACAATCGGAAACTCGTATCTCGTATCTCAATACTCGACTCGCATTCGCATTTCGTATGAATATTCCGCGCGCCCACGTTTCGTATTATGAATATTTGATTGGGACGAATTGAAACGTTACCGCGCACAAATAATTGAAATAAAATAAAACGAATATGCTGAAAACAAATCAGCTAAATTACGTAGTTGCCAGGGATCCGCTTGATATTACCTTTTGGTGCTCACAATACTCTTTTCTCTTTCTCCCCTTCTCTCGATATATTATTGGCTTTGCGTGACAGCCACTTCTTATATCGCGATAACGAGTCGCTTGATTAATCAAATTCGTATGAAGCACGTGCGAAACGACAAACGAGGTGTTCTCTCACATGCAACCCCGTTATTAATAATTGAATTCGTGATATTCCCCGTATCGATTCCCTATTTTTAACCCCGACGAGAATCTAATACACTTCGTGTCGGGTAATTCATTTTTATGCCTTTTAATTAAATGTGAAATATCCTCCGTCCGTGGCGACTGTCGTATCGAGAAATACGAATATTCCCATGATTAATTAATTATACGATAGAATCGTGAGATATACGTGCGCGCGCGCTCGTCGACTGATTAATCAAATGCATATTTGTGTTAAATTGAATAAGACTGATGAATAAATTACCCATTGTAGACAATTAACGCTACTATTCCCAGCAGCACAGAATTATACAGCGCAGAATTGATGTTGCATTTAAGAGAGAGAAATTATCAGACATTCGCTTCTTTGTAAAGAGTTTCATTGCTGGCCATCCTTACATTTGGTGACCGGTGAGATTAGCGTGAAAAAAATTACTGAACTGACCAATAAGAGCACACGACTAGCCGAGGAAAAAGAATAAAATGTCTCGAAACTAGTAAAGGAAACAGATATTGGGATTTAATGAAAGTCTCGGGGCTTCGATCGCTGACCAAGCTTCGTCGCGAGCCGAATCCAACTTACATCATCCTTTTTTTCCTTCCCTTAATACCCGGCTCCTTGTAGAGAGATATTTTTTTCTCTTCTAACGTTTACTACCCTTCGTGGCTTCCGAAGCGAACGCCACGATTCTTTCTTCTTGTCTTATCGAACGATCCTTCAAATCGCGTATTTAATATTACTTCGTCTGAATTTCCAGCGTCATCGGAATTATTTATGACGATGTTGGAAATTCATGCTCGCTCGTGATATTCATCATAAATTCGACCGCGATTGATCATATTGGCGTTGACTTCGACCTCGCATGGATAATATTGCGGCAAATTTCCTGTTCAACTACTACATGGAAAATAACGAAATACTATAGACGTCTAGGTCTAAAAATCTGTACAAGAATTCATAAATAACTAAAAATTTAGCGGTTTTCTTAACTTATATATAATCGTAATATTATAAAATTTGTTATTTTATTTTTCAGTTGCAATGTTGCGGCATCGAAGGCCCGAAGGATTGGGACCGCAACAATTATTTCAATTGTTCGTCGAGCGACATAGGCTCGAGGGAAGCATGCGGCGTGCCTTTTAGCTGTTGCAAGCGAAAACCTAATGTAATTCTTTTCATACTGATTATAGTATTGCTACCACTTTATAGAATCATTTCTCCTCGGATACTAATTCTACCGTTGAAAGTTAAATCATCTTCTTATTTGTTTTAGGAAATTATTAAAAATAAACAATGCGGTTATGACGTGAGAAAGCCCAGTTACGTAAGTATGACATCTTCATTCTATAAATATAATATTTTTTATTATATATAATATTATTAGTATTAATAGATGAAATATTTCTTAATTGAAATATCTATTTTCGTCATGTGACAAGTAACAGTTAGAAAATAAGATTTGAAAAGTTAATAATTATCAATTAAGTAAAATGCGAAAACAACTTTTCCCAAAAACATATTATTTTCAGTCAAATATATTTTCATCTCTTGTTATGTTTCCTCGTTTTGTTCCTCGGTCTCTAAATTTATCCCATCAAAGTTTTTTTTATCATAATCATATCTTGCAAACTCCTTTGCTTATTTCGTTTAACTATCATAACTTACGTACACTCTACATCCACACATTACAAGTGACACCGTAGCATTCCGACCGTAGTGTTCTAGTTTCGTCTTGTTTCCGATTCGAAACTTGCGTTATTTTGTGCCACCGTTACGAAAGTACGGTAAACCAAGTGGAACGTGCCTCAGAGGGGCCGAATAATTTGTCTTTGGATTCGCGCTCTATCGCGCAAGGCCAGATTCGAGATAGTTCTCCGGGGTAGTTTTGCGCGGGTCGCGCGCACACGATTACACAATGTCTACAAGCGCGGGCAAAAACGATCCGGGTCAAGAAACTGTGGAACTTAATTAGAGAGAAAATAGTCGAGTCCAGAGGAAGAGAAGGGGCGGGGAGAGCGAGGGGAGAGGGAGAATAAGAACTCCAGAGGAAGAGAAGGGGCGGGGAGAGCGAGGGGAGAGGGAGTAAGAACTTCTGTGCAGGCTTTATTTTAAGAGCAGGTATATCATTCCCAATGTAATGGCTCGAAGCCCGCCTCTTCGCTAATTACGCTTTCATCGAGAAAGCCCTTCGTCGCTTAATTATATTTTTTTGTCGGAAGACCGTTAATGCGCCACGATGCGTTACGGGCCGATAAAACGCAAGCAAATAACGATAAAGAGCTTTTTAAGAGTGTATTAAACGTCGCCGATATTATTCACACATTATGAGTGCGCGCGCGCGCGCGTGTGTGTGTGTGTGTAAATTTTAATCGTGTATAAAAAATAAAAATTATATTCGAATTCTAAATATTAGCTGATAGGAACAAGCGTTTATTAACCGACACTGAGGATGACTTCCTTTCAAGTCGAAACGTTTGTTTTTGTATAATTTTTTTATATAATTACATATTATTGGCACTGTCATCTAGCCTGTTCGTTTTTGCCCTTTATTTAGAAATCGTGTTATTAAAAAACAGCACGAACATTATTTTCATTTACTGAATTATATTCGAGACAGTTATCATATTTGATCAATCTTATATTGTAAAATAAAAATAAAAATTTCAAACGCGAGCGGATCCTTAAAAAATCTGCTACACATGGAGGAGAATCGACGTAATGTATATATCATTGCGAACTTGTTACACCCACACTCCATACCGGATCGCTTCACGCAACGACGAGCATCACAAACACCTTATTACATTTCTCTTACTTTTCCTCTGTGGTTTAAACTAAGCTAAGTTATGCCCGCGCGATAAACCCTCTTAAGTTTTTCTTTCTCCCTCGGGGCATGCTTTGTGGGTTCTCGCGCAGCGGCATAAAAATATATCTATATGTCGTGAGTCGCGATTAAGAGGGAAACGCGAGTCGTTCCCCGATTCACACCCAAAGAGCACACCTCGTTGTCGTTAAGAGAAGGAGAGAGCGAAGTGTGATATCGATGTTTGCTCTCGCGTTATCGGTGGACTGCAGACGCAACCGATGGCGTAATTTCGAGTCTCCGAGCTCGAGCAAGCACTCTTGTGTGTTACCAGCTTTTTAAATCATTTCTATTTATCCCCTCGGGTCAATGTAGACGGGAGAAAGGAGTATATTCGAGCGGGGTTGCCTAAGAGCGGGTGAGGAGTGGCTAGAATTGAACCTCGTACCCGTCGCTGGTACCGTGGTCAGCACCATGGTTCTGCAGGTACTTTTATCCTAAAACTGTCACCCTTAAGCTGGAAGATCTCAATTTTCTCCATTTGTTGATCTCGTCGATCCGCGTCGATCGCTTTTTCCGCAAAATATTCCGCCTAAAAGAAATCAAACCACCATATTCTTACGTAAACGAATTTCGCTAAAGATCGAGCCGGGATATAAACGAAATTCTCAAGAAGGTAGATACGCTGGTCCTATAATAAATTTTTCCGGATTTCAATTTTATAACATATTTTCCCAGATATAGTTGTTTACGTGAACAGCAATCCGCGAGTGATATTTCTATTTCCGCGAGTGTTCCTATTTTATTCGGGCGGAATTGCGGCGATGAAGAATCTCGCGAGAAATACGAAGGATTTTCAGAGGAACCGCCGCACGTATGAATTTCGCAGCGGAAGAAATACCGTCCCAATATAACGCTCGCGAGCGCGGAGATTGATAGCGCGACCGCCGTCACGAAGAGGAAAGGAAAGTACGGACTATCGTCCGTTGCACTCGGCGTGACATCCACGTGAGCGTGTATTTCTAGTCTAATACGTAACGCGCTAACGGCTCATGACGTTGCCTTACTTACTTTTCTAAAGGCGTACGTGTGTGATGAATATTCCAGACGCGCTGATCGATCCATTTTTACGCCGACGCGCGGTGCAAAGACCGGAAAAAGTAAACTTGAGCAAGAACCGGCGGGCAGAACGGAGCGATCGACCGAGTGATGCAAAGTAGTTTACTGTTAAAGCTTTAATTCCATTAAGCATAATTTTTTTTCCACGCGGCATGTCTCGACTGTGACGCGACTTGCTCTATAAGCACACGCGCGAGAAAGTTGCAATTTTCCAGCTTTTCATTTACTTCAGTTACTTCAGTAAAAGATGTGATTCGCTGTTTACGAATGTGTCGCATGTATGTTAGATATAGACGAAATTCTGCACAGGACGTCTTACCGCTGAATCTCTTTTAAGGTAGTACACGCGTGAATTGACTTGAGACAGAATTTATTAAAATTTAAACCAGTCATTAATGAGAGTATCCTATATATGTTTGTGCAATTTAAATATAATTGACCATTTTGTTGCCGAGGTAATTGCTTTCAAAATCGATGTTTTTTGCATACTTTACCTACGACACGCACGACCCGATATCGTATTTTAGTTTTAAATACAAAAATGACGAGGTTATAACCAAAAACTGCTGAAACAATAGACACATATACGGTCACAAAAAAAATTTTTTTATTATGTGAACTTTATATAATATATCTGTATAAAATATGGATTTTGCGGTCATGTTTAATAAGCGAAGGAAGTAGATTCGAAAGATTTGACAACGTTGCAAAACAGACGGTGTGGAAGAGATTAATTAATAATATACTGTATAATAATAATAATAATACCGCTCATAATACACCGTGACAATGAAATTATAAAGGTCTTAAAAAGTTATTAACGTTTGAATCAGACTGCCTCGCATGTACTACCTTAATCGCAAAGCTCGATTGTTTATGTTTATTGTGAAAAATTCGATTCAATTCATAAAGAACCAGTACAATAAAAAAGACATTTGGTGATAATGTCCCGATAATGTCCCCCGACATTCTGTGACAAATTTGATATATCATTATTCGATATGCATCACTTTTGTTTCTCGTTTTTAGTTCTGCTTGAAACTATGTTTCATTGGATATGCTTGTTGCGTTATCAAATTTAGAAAATGTCACCATTGTTATATACGCATTGTTAAACATATCTTTCCGTTATATAGGCCAGATAGTAAGTATAAGTATCAGAACAATGACGTGTATATCGTATTGTCGGTGATGTATTTTATATCAATATGCGACAACTGAGGGAGAATCGATACGGTAAGTACTATGTATATCCCGCTTCTGAACGAAAACATTGTACGAAATGAGCGGTATGATATAATTCTATCGAAACGTACTGTCCAAAAGAATTTTATGTTCCCCATGACAAAATACAAAATGAATTATTAATCATATCACGATTGATATACCGATACTTGCGGCGAATATCGTAGATAATAATTATTTTACGATACGTTCTCATGTTAATACATTTTACACACATACAGGTACTCTTACGCAAATATTATGACTGTTGCGTATCTCTTAAAATTTTCAATAATTATTGTCAATTTTGTTTTCAAACTGTCATATGATTTCGTTCGATAGTCGCCTCGTTCGTCCTCTTTCCTCTCGGAAACACCACTTTCCGGTAAACACACTTTAATAAAAATAGAAGTTATATACGCACGCACTGTGCGCAACTATTCTATAAAAGCGTTTTTACCGCACGCGATGCAATAATACGAGTTTTTCCTGTCTCATAATCAGTTATATTAAATTACTGTCAACTCGCTGCATAATCTTGACGGTTAGACCGATTATACTGTCCCACTCCGACGCGTAACAAACATCCGAAGAACTAGTTTACGCGTCATAAACAAGAGCATTTCTTTCTCTTAGTGCGACTATATTAATTCCACGCTAATTATTCAAATTTCAATTTCGCGGCCGACGAGTTTTATTATTATTTCGACGGTGTTCGCATCCAATTACATTGTAACAAGATTGCATATTGACATATCGGCCGGTAAACTGGCGCGCATTAATATTACATTAATTGACACGTTTAATCGAAAATTATCGAGAAATTCATAATTAAATTTGTTATTAAAATGCAATTAACCTAACCGTTGGTTCGTCAATATATGTAGCTATGAAATTAACAAACGACTCAATGGAGTAGTAAATTGATTTGAAAAAATCTCTTTCTCTCTCTCTCCCTCGTATTGAGCGATCAGAAAATACATCTATTGCATTTGTAATGGTTCTATTCCTGAACTTAAGATTCATGTTGACTGAGAAGATTATTGTAAAGTACGTATATCCTAGCCACAAAGTATCGCTCGAACAATTATACAATACATCAGAATTATGTATAAGACCGACCGAGGCACAAAGTCATATTACGTTATCACGGGATTATACTACTACGCTAGAGGCCGGGATTATGCTGCGCTATAATCGCGCGCTTATCTGTACGCTAGCGCGCACAATTGTACCGTGCCAGAATTGCGATGTTATCTATGCTAATACAGCAGATTATAGTACGCTAAAATAGGGAGGCTGCCATCGCCGCGTTATCCTGCGGCGTTCAAAAAACGCCCGAGTAAGGATCTCTCGTCGTGAAGTGAGAAATGTTGGCAAGTAACTGAACGAATAGTGGAGAGATGAATTGAAACGAGTGGCACGTTGGCTTGGAAGGCTTTTTCCACCGTCAAATTAATCTTCTCTCGCCCGCCCTGAAAAATTCTCGCCACTCGTAGTTTACGCCCTGTCAGAGCCAATTAACTGCGCTTAACCAAAGTCACGTTGGGTACACACCAGGACCCTTGTCGTCTATTTTTCGCCTTTGGTCTTCCCAATCTCGCCGCTGTCATCACGTGCATCGTCGGCCGCTTTGACACGCGCGCGACGTTGAAGAACCAAAATAAATTAGCAGTTTCTGCACCAGGCAAGTCCTACGACTCGGGAGGAGTGGCGGAGAAGAACGGGGTGAAAACTCCCAAGTAATTAGGGCATCTAATGCCCCGCTAATGAGGGAGTCGCACAATATCTCACCCGCGTATCGAGGAGGAGACGTTGAGGAAAAGTTGGGTAGCGGAGATGGATAGAAGGTGTAAATGAAGTAGCAGGTTGAAAGCCTCGCGTAGTTACTCCCTGACTCCTTGAGGGTAAACGCGCGAGGTAGGGCATGACAGAATGGGCTTGTTACTTTAGATTCCCTCTTTCTCCCTCTTTCTCCATGCCCCGTGAATGTCTCTTACATGCTTTCTCTTTCCGTCTTCTACGCGCTGCTGTAACGTGTATATATATTTTCTCAAGTACGTACGTGCCCTCCGCTCCCTCCTCTTGAAATCCTTCCGTTTCCTTCCTCTTCCTTCTCCCTCTCCTTCCTCCTTCTCCTCCTTCTCCTTTGGATTCACTTTACGATCGCAGCTCGATTTGCGCCCCTCCGACACTACGCCCATTCCTAATAAATTAGGTTGCTACCTTTATATGACTGGAAATTGAAGTTACCGGAGACTTTGCTAGAAAATTTAAGCGGCGAAATTCATTGTTCGAGCTATGCCCGAGAGTCAGAATATCGTTCCTTTAAGGACGTCATTCTCGTATATAACGTACGTTATCGTCCTTTTGCTCGTTCTGGACGAGCTTTCCTCCAAATGATGTATGGTATGATGTATAGTACAGTTCTGGAGCGATGGAATCGTGAAAGAGAGGAAACGCGTCGGTCTGACTGGACCAAGTACCTTATTGAGTTTTCACTTAACGGAGAGCGAGATCGAGACAGAATGTAAAACCGAGAACAGTTTGACCTTTTCTCGCGAATTTTTGTCTGGGTACCATAACCGAGAGTCATCAGGGATTTTGTCCACGCTCGTTTGTAAGTGGTTTTTGTGTTTTACGCGCGATTATTCGAGCGCATCGTAAGCTTTCGAAACCAATATGTCGAGATCAACATTACAATTTGTTCGCGCTAAATAAATGTCTCTCGTAAGGACAGAATAAGATTGCTGTGTAACTTACAATATCAAACATGGAGTCTTAATTAAAATATCATGTTCACATCTCTCTCTAATAACACATGATATTCTGTGGAATATACTAAGAATATATTTAATATTCTTAGAATACAAATGTTACGTTCTCATTCTCTTTGACCACAAATTACCTAATGGTAAGAAATATATCTGAATTCGCGAAACGGTCAGAACTTTGGATCTTAATAGCCAATTCCTATTAAGGAATTGGATCTTAATAGCCAATAATTCTAAGAATATTCTATTTTACCGTTGTGATATCCTGAACATTCTCAGAATTTACATGTGTCGTAGCTTAAATTATTAGCTATCGTTGAATCCAGCATCTATTATTGTCGCACTTGCGTAAATGTGTGGCGAAACGAGCGTCGCGACGAACGTTTAAAGGAATTGCGACACACGCGCATTAAAATAGCAACCGATTGACACGATCGACGGTAAACCGGAGTTACATAAACAACGGTGCAGCTATCCTTTCACTTTCTCTACGGAAACCTTCACGGAACTAATACCACCATCGGGAAATTGTCCTGGACTAACAACTATAATAGTAGTGTAACCCCGAGGGAGAGGGGACGCAATCGACGGTAAGCGAAGTAGCCGTTTCCTTTTCTTTTTTACAGAACTTTGAGGTCGCCAAAGTGATTTACGAAAAAGGTTGCATACAGGCCGGCGAGGAGTGGATAGAACGAAATCTCCTCGCGATTGCCAGCGGTGCAGTTGGCACAGCATTCACTCAGGTATATGCTGGTAAAATACATTAGCATAAGCATAAGCTCCGATTTTCGGCACGCATCGAACTTTCAACGAGTACGTGAAGGTATCTTGACTTGACTCGCGGGTAATTAACATTTTTAATCCATTTAACTCTTGATCTGTAAAGTTAATTGATGAATTGCGCCAATTACGAGGCGTCAAGATGGAAATCTTGAGCGAGAATTTTCGAAAAACATTATTTAGAAGTAAGTGTCCAGGACGTTTCACGGTAGCTGAGATTCTTTTAAAATTCTGCTCGTAATGGAAAACTCAAACTTTTGGTGCAAACTCTCGCTTAATTTTCAATTTGCGATTCAGATATATTCTATGTCGCTCAAGATTGCCATCATTGAATCAAAGTGTTAAAATGAGATTTTAGCACGTTTCTCGCGATGTATTGGTCGATGCGGACCGCTGCATTATGGAGCTGTTGCATGCTCTAAAGGATATAAGGTGAGACTTTACCCATGCTCGTGCAACGTTGACTGTTACCTGTTTCGTTCGTAATGTTACACGAGAAGACGTAAAGTAGATGCGAGATACATAATAACACGTAGCTGGGCGGGGCAAGTGAGTTTATCAGCGTAATATATTGAGCCTCTCTTGAATTTTATTAAAGGATTTTAAATTCATGCTTACTTTGCATAATGAATTGTCTCGTTATTGTGTCAGGTAGATGTTGATATTGCTCGTAGCATGTTGATATTGCTTGTTGTATTAGAACTTATCGATTGCATCTCGATGTAATGTACGATTTAATTATTCAGAATTAATTGTACGTATGTACGTATAATCAATTATCCAAAATTATAGATGTAATTGCATATTTACCATAAGCACGAATACTATTATACTAATTGTAAGTAATGAAATAAATAAATTTAATTTTAGTAGTTTCCTTCCAACTAAAAAAATTTATTCTGATTTATTCTGATCAATTTTCCATATCTCGTATATCAATTACTTTATATGTAAATTTCTGTAGTTATAAATCTAGCATTTTCACAAATATTAACTTTTAGCATCTTTATAAACCTGATTTAATGCAGTTTTTCATTTATACATCGGTTATTTTAAATATAAAAATAATACATGGTTTCACGAATAAAATGGACAATTAAAGCAGATGTTTTAATGATTCCGCTAAATTAAGAGAATATTGTAAAGTATTCTTGAGAAACGTGACGGCAACAAGAGAGAAATATTATTTTCATTTTTAAAAGATTACATTAGATATTAATTAAAACATTTCAAAAACATTCGCGAGTATTCTGTGAAAAGTGTTTTTCTTTTTAATTCTTGCGGATGTTTCACAACAAAGCAATGAACAGAGTATTCTCGCTATTTTCAGATTCTGGGAATCTGCTTTGCGCAGAATCTGCGCGCGGATATATTTGCGCAAAAGGCGAAGTGGCATTGACAATCGCGTGCCCCCACGGCAGTTTAGCATCTTGTCTTCATAGATGCTAACTGGCTACGTTGATCGAATTACCAGGTCTCGACACGGATTCGGAGCTCCAGCGAGCGGATCGATTGGATCTTTTCCCGAAGAGAGGATGAACACCTTGAAGGATTTTTCACGATCGAAGCAACACCGATAAGCACCGGATGTCGATTGCAATTCTCCGACGATAATCAGATCCGCCCGATAGCGCTGTGTTTTGCACTGCTCGAATCCTTCGACTTGTAAATATCCAAGAAGATTCGCAGTCGCGACGACCTCGTCCTGCTCCTTCCGTACCGTCCAATCGATTAATCATCAGAATTGTCGAATAATGAGAGAAATTGATTGTTTTTGAAGTTTATTCTTATTGAAGTTTATTCTTATTGAAGTTTATTCTATCGCGCGTTGACGCTCTTGAGTAGATTGTTTATCGCTACAGATGGGAACAATCTTCAAGTAATGAAGTAATGAAAAATTTCTTAATGATAGCTACATATTATTTATTTATAGCATTGTAATTATTTTTATATATTTTTAAATACAATAATTACATAATAATAATAAATTAATATTAATATTAATTAATATTAATTTTAATTTTAATTAATATTAATTAATATTACATATTTTTTTACATTTATTATTATTATTATTATTACACTTTAATTATTTTATACAAGAAAAATAAAGTACATAAATTTTTACATACTAATACATATAGTAAAATGAGAATCAATACAGTTTACACAAAAATAAAACATTTCACTGACCGTTTAGGTTAATGATATATTTAATTTCAATTAGATCTCTCAATTTTTGACAAATTATAATCCGATATCAGAATAAAGGATTTATCTTGCCATGTACATTTCTTTTAATTAAGATCAATTTCTCTCGCTATCAAACGACGTCGATGAGAAGACGTTGGTTGTCGCGACACAAGCGATCAGAAGGAAGGTTTTTCGATGAGTGCATCGCAATATATCGTCATGAAACGTTCGATGTAATGTAACGTTTGTCTTCATCATTGGAGCGAAACGTCTCGATGTTTCATCTCGATGTTGCTGCCTGATGCGAAACGTATTTACTTTTTTGCAAAGAATCCTGCGCCAAAATATTTCTCTTAAGATTGCGAGATCCTGACATCCGTTTTCAAATAATTGCTTCAAAAACTTTACATAAATAAATTTAAAATAATCCGAATTTGATTTTTGAAAAAAAAAAAAAATTTTTTTTTATAACGAAAGACTCATTTTTGAAATAATTTTTCATAAATTACTCAAATCTGTGAAATATTCCTCCCATAAAACAAATTTTTGATATAAATTTATATATAGCAATAATATATTTTTTGTTAGTATTTCTTTCAAATAATTACATTTTGATTTGAAACAAGATGATCCTAGATTAAACGTATCACCCGTTAATGACAGAGATTCTTGAGATCAAAAAGGGCGAGTTAAAATTCACTTCTTGAGATCATTTTGGGACGAAAACCCTAATATCTAATATAGACTATATAATAATTTTACCAAGACTATATAATAGTTTTTAAATGAGAAATGTTCAAAGTTGTCCAATTAATTTGTCTGAAATTCCTGCGCTCAATCATATTACATTGCACAATAGTGAAGGTATTTTCAACCATATCAATTCTATTCTTGAAACTCGACTCATATAATTTTGCATACGTATTGTCTACATTGTTGTAATTGCTTCTTATCTTTATTGTATTTGCGTGAATTATTAATTAATTATGATAATAATAATAGCAGGATAAAAGACATGATTATCGACTTTAAGAAATGTGATCAAACTGTCAAAAATTTTACATGAATTTTTTTCTTTTCATTTAAAAATTATTATAACAGTTTGGTAGTAGAATTTTCGTCTCACAATTATCGTAGGATTCTGTCATTAACGTGGCACGTTTATCTCAAGCAACAGGAATATGGCTTAACTAAATCGTTTTATTGTACAAAATGGATATTCTCGAATCGGATATATTCATTCTAGTATATGTGGACTTCTCTCAAGCCGACGAGTCAACAAGCGATCACAAGTGACACTCAAAGCGAACTCGATTCCATGGAAAATCGATACTCCTAGGACAAACAATGGAATCTCATCCGAGGTGTCTGGTACTCGCAATTCGATCTCTCTCGAGACACCTTAAGGCTGATTGCATCAGCATCGATTATCATCGCTAATCGCGGTTAACTGCATTTTCATTTTCTATCAGTATAAGTCGAAGTCAAGTTAAAGAGAGAGTTATCAATCATTAATTAATCAAGCCTGTGAATACAGTTAATTTTTTCAGATCTGATTGCACTATCCACACACAAAAAAGTATCTTTTAAGGTGGATTCATAGCGGGCCGTACCTAGCGAGGGCCACAGGGTTCTCAGTTTTTTTATCACAGAAAGAGAATCTTAGTCAGAAAACTATTGCATTCATGTTATTTAGATAATAAAAGAATATTTGATTATAGCAAAAAATATTACAAAAAATTTTTCTGAAGAAATATCTGCTCAGCATCTTGTGTTATGTACAGTCACATTTACTATTTGCAACTAAATATATTTTTTGTAAGGTCGATAACATGCGATTTTCTCGACGAAATAATGTTCAGCAGATCGAATTCTATATCATAACTCTTCCGATAATATCTGTCGCTTATAACCAATAATATTCATTAATGACTACCGTCATGAACATGACCCCTATGTAATCCCGTGTTAAATGTTGATTTTCATCGATTAGTTACTCTTTAAGTCGATGATCTACCCTGAAGTTTTGAGCATTCATTTCTATCGCTTATCCCTACATCCTATCAAAATTTCAAGTAAATCCTTCATGAGATTAAGTAGGTGAATCCATCTTAAACGTCTTAAAGACGTCTTTTTCCAAGAGCAACATCAATTATTACTAACTATGTGTTGTTAATCGAATATCTTCTATTGAAACTCAGTCGTATAAAACATGTGCAAGAAATAAACGCATTAGCGAAGTTAAACGATAGATGCAACCAGTTCCTTCCGGGCTCGCGCGGAACCGTTTGATTATTGCAGGACACGGTCAACTGCGGAATCCTCCTCTCCGGAGATATAAAAAGTGGATATGTTTCGCTCATCTAGAATAAGAAAAACAGACGAATGCTTCGAATTCGCGAGCTACAATGTGTCGAGCCATTATAAGATCGATCAACGTGACGTCGTCGTGGGGGCGCGGTGAACGAGAAAAGTCGATTTCACCGCACAAGAATCAGCAACAACTTTTCGCCGTGATAGAGAACGGTAGCCATACAACATACACAAGTATACAATAACTTCTTATTCCCAATTAGTCGCCAAAACGACACAGTAATCCACCGTGCCACTTCGGGCACATCGATTCCTCCTGATTACATATACATTCCATCCCTCCATCGATGGGCCAGATGTCCGTCATACACCATAGTCACCGTGTCTACCGCACATATTGTATATATGGGAAGCATGTCGAGAGTCTTCTTCGACTTTATGATTGCGACTGTTTATCGCTATGATAACTGATTGCAAGCGCAAATAACAATAAGTTCTTTGAGTTTCGATACAAGTAATATTCTTCACATTTTATTAGATATATATATATATATTTTTTTTTATATATAATTAAATTTAAAAATAGTTTAATTTAAGTTTTCTGTTGAAATTTATGCGACGGAATATAATGCCTTAGACTGGAAAAATTGATGATAGCTTGCGCAAACAAATACAGTCATAAATTACAATAACGTTTATCGATTTGGAATACTTTACGAGAAAGATAATATCGAGGGACTTCGACATGTGCTGCTGAAGGGTCGATGGTAAATATAGGGGGTAAATATGAGGGGGCCGCGTTTTATATCGTGTAGTAAATTATATATATGGGGTACGTGGATTACATGGTTTACGTGCATTATACTGTGCGAGTAGACGCGGGTGGCATAACGTGCTAACTTGGGCTGTTAATATTTATAAATCTTGTGCGCTGAGAAACGTGACGGTTCTATGTATTTATTTATGCTCGAACTTAACAACAACGGAGCCAAAGTTTGCGGAAATAGCAGAGAAAATGTTTCGCGAGGCTTTCTCAAATCTTCGAAAATTTATTTCTATGTTGCAAAAAGAAAAAAGAAAAAAACACTTTTCCAAAAACTTAGTAATAAGTCGATAAGCTAATTTTTAACGCGGCTGGCCCGTGCACAAAACTGACTTGCAGTGTGCGTAAACTGCTGATTTTCGTAACTACGTGATGCAAGTTTTATACAATATCTCATTTGAAATTGAAATTCTTAATTTAAAACGTGCTTGTTTTAAATAATATGTAAAAAAATAATTACAAAAAAAGGCGATTTCTCAGTTAAGTTTATGTATGTTTTAGTGTTTTGTATCAGAAAGCTCTCTTAAACGCCGCAAACCACAAATGCGTTTTCCTTGGTCAATTTACATGTGTTCCAATCGATTACATGATAACCTGTTGCTAAGCAGTTCGAGCATGAATGTGAAATACATCATTCCAATATATTTCTCTTAAGACGCTTCTATTCTCTGTCGCGTCACGCTAGATAGCCGAATATATTAATATAATTAACGAAACATTCGTTGGAGGAACGTTATTGTTATTTTACAAAATTTGCCGTACGAATTTACTGTTGACTTACCCGAGAAACTTCTTTGTCGTGAATTCACGGTGCTGTGATTCGTGACGTTAATTAGTCACTCGTTTCGCTGTATAATAAGAAGTTAAGTTAACCGACGAATTTTTACGAGCCATTAACGCGAATACGGAAGCGGGTTTAGCAAAGGCTGTGTTATTTAAGACGAGCACTCTTGAAATAATACTCTTCTTATATATAATTGTTTTTAATGTTGCTCTTTCTCTCTCTCTTTCTCTGTCTCTTATGTGTTCAATGACGAGCGGCGGATGTGTTTTAATAACGACCGTGTACATACAGACCTGTAATAATCTATTTTGTCAAGATTGAAATGTAGAAAAAAAGAATCGTGAATAACGAACATTCCCTAGTGAAATAAGATTTACTTTTTTAGAAAAAAAAAACTACTCAATAAACATAACTATATGTAGCGCATATGCGAAGTGTACTGTCGCGGTTTCTATATTTCATTCGCAAGCACGTGCGGCAAGCGGATATATATATATATATATATATATATATATATATATATATATATATATATATACACATCTAGTATAAAATCGTCGAAACAATTTGCTAAACCCGACATTCCTGGCATCGTCCCATTAACTCGAATTGTTAACCTGATCCGATATCCTCGTCGAGACAACCGCAACAGGCAATCTTGCCAAAGAATATACGGATCACGTGACACGAATTAAACCAGTTTCGATTTGAAGATATACTGTAGTGCGTCGAACGTTAAGTTAGTATGCGATTTTAACCGTTATATATATATATCTCCGTAAGATTGCCTTATCAATCTTTTTCCCCTTAAATTTACCTAATAAGCCGCGGATCAAGCACAACGATCATCGCGCTTCTCTGTTTTACATCGCGTCGTTAAATATCAGTTATTTAGGTTTATAAGATATGTAATCGTTGCCACAAGATCGAAATCTAATTTAATTTTAGTTATTCATAAGAGATCTACGCTGCAACCGTCCTTCGAAAATTACGACTCGAAATCAGTTTCAAGAACTAACTTATTTCTAAAATGGTGTTCTCATACTATTCGAACGAATTGATAAGTTTTTAGTCTCTCTATGTACAATTCGTCATCGCATCTTTGTAATCTCTTATAAATGTTTGTACATTTCACCTTTCAGTGTGATAACGATTGCGTATAATTTCTTTTTTATTAACTTTTTATCGTAATAAAAATATGATTTACATTTCTGTTTTTATTATTTTCTTCCTTCTTTCGCCAATTTTATTTAATTTTATCATACATACTTATATAGCTTTAATCCACGTTGATATGTTTATCATTTCTTATTTATATATTTTTTATATCCTACACAATTATATTTGATAAATTAATTTTTTTATAAATTTACAATTTTTGAGTGTATCAAAAAGCTCTTGGGGCGATTTTATTAATAATATCTAAAGTATTTCTTACAATATACAATGGCAATGCACGTAGTAAAACTTAAATACTAATAAGTATTCGTCATTATCACTATAAAATAAAAAAATTAACAACGACCCAACGAGATAACTGATAATTTATATCTTACTTCGATCCGTCTACTACGTCTATGGACGATTACAACGTTACTCCTTCTTTCGAATTCGTGTAAATACTGTACATGTATTTGTAAAAAAAGAAAAAGAAACTAAAGGATAGTTTAATCGCTTGACCAACACCGTTACGGTGAACAAAGATGATGTAACATATGTTCTTTCCGTGTAGAATAAAAAAAAATGGGATTTATTAGCTGATCGGCAGTATCCGAATGTTGTAAATATGTAATCGCATACGTATCGCGTGATAATCGAGTACATCACTTATGGTGCCAAAAACGTGCAGACAAATTCGACACTTCTTTAATGAATTTGAGAAGGTAATCGTAAAAACATGATCTAAACTGCATTACATCCTTATTTTTAAGAAACCATTTTATATGTTATCTCTCCGTAGCTTTCTAAGAGCATACGTCTTTTTAGTAGATTTAAGGTGGTTTGGAGCTCTCTTCAATTTAAACTTGATGATTATTCAAAGCATCAAAGTGACGTAACAACAAAAAATTTGCTCGGTCACCGCAATTATGCTGCACGATTATACTTATCTATATTTAATACGACTCGTGTATGTACAGTACGCACGCTAATGTACATCCAATGTAAATAAGAGCGAAACGTCCGAGTAGACTAATTGATCAAACAAACTGACATTCTTACTATTTCGATTATATTGACCCTCGCTTCGTTAAATTGTAGCGAGAAATTCTGAGGGAAGCGAAACGAGAGCTTCATTATTTCAAAGGCCGATCGCGAAATCGTAATGAAGCTTACCTCTCATGCCACAAATGCGTTCAATAATCCTCGAAAAGGATTACGGAATTCACAAGGGTTCGTTAATTGCATTAAAAAGAAATGCACCATAGGGAAAGTTTATATAAATTGATTGCAATTTATGTACTGCCTTATTTTTAATATAGCCTTGCTTTTATGATTACAAAATATATACTCAATCGCGCTTCGAATTGTCTCTAAAATAATTACGACGACCACTGCCATTGTGGTGTTTGACCTTTTGATAATTTGATTTATTATATCAGTACGATATACATATGTAATATAGGTAAATAGCGTATTCCTAAGTGTAATCATTGTAATTGAACTAATGTAAATACAGCAACATACTTTTCTTGTAACGGCTAAGAGATTACTGTAATGTTTTTATGGGCAACAAATGGACATTTATACCCATCGACGTGTGAGTCAATAAAAATTACGATAATTGGTATTTTTTGCATAATTTCGTTAAGGATATTTATGTTTATTTTGTATAATACTCTTGAATTGTTACCACGCATACGTTGAAAAGAAATACGGAAAAATTTTTAAATATCAATAAACAAAATAATACATATCTTTCTTATATTAATTATCATATTCATAATTACATTATAACTATTAGTATAAGAATATATTAATATATTATTATATTAATAGTTTATTGCAAATTTTTCTTAACAATTTTATATACATAATTTTATTTTTATATCTTATTCCACGTATCTTTGTAAATGAAGTATATTAAACCATATATACATGTATATATTATCAATATTGCGTGTTAATTACACTACAATGAAATCGTTCTTTATTATTTCTTTATTGTTTATCGATCGAGAAATAAGGTATATGCTTCGTCGACTGTAACATCGAACGGTAACAAGCAAACAAAGTTAATAACTTATAGTCATACCGGCTATATTTCCGCACTTTCCAGGTAAGCTTACGCACGCGTTCCACTAGATGACTATACATATTTTTTTTATTGCAGGAAATCTAATGTAAAAATGTACATATATTAATTATCAAAATTTCTCCTACTTTTACGTCGAAAATGGCAATGCTTCCAATTGATAAATTTATCAATTATGATAAGCGATCTATCGCAAAGGAAAGTATACCGTCTCAGGTAAAGGTTTACGACCGTTCATTGAAATTTCGGAATCTTTTGTTGATCCAGGCTTCCTTCCCTGGAAATGTACCGTGCCAAGACGTGCTTCGCACCAAATCCTCGGCACTCGACGTCACGTTCACCGTCAGAGGATTATTCGCACGGCTCTCTTCATTGTCAAAACACGATAGCTTCCCTCGGCATGTGACCCAGTTTCTAGCAGAATTGCTCGAAAGTTGCGGTGTACGTGCGGCGTGAAATTCGTTCGATCTAGGGCGACAACAGTTCTCCGTCCGGCTGCATATAGATATGCAGATACATGATGTTTAACCGTCCGCATTAATTACATGATTATGTAATTAATTAATTTATGTTGTCATAAAGCAGTTGGCGCATACGGGAAAACTAGTTTCCCTGAGAGATCTCAAATATCGCATGCAATATGTGTTGTTACACGCAGGAGGGTCTACGTGAAAGTCACAACGTAGACTACGGCGAACCAGGACGGTCATTACACAGCAATCACCGTGATTATTGTCCCTCCAATCGAACAGGGAGGGAGGGAAGAGAGTTATTCAGGGTTATCGTTTGTTTTTTCTTTGCGTTTCTTTACTTACGGAGCAAGTTACTCGCTTCGATATTTCTCTCGACATTTTCGTGCCGATTCAATTTTAGATCGATCCTTCAACGTATGAACCCATTTTCGACGGACAGAAACGGATAAGTTTAATTTTTAAACATTTTCTAGAAGCGTTAGTCTTGGTGTTGGTCAGCGCTTCGTTGACTAACAAAGAAGATTATTCCGATCGTATCCAATAAGATACGTGGAAGTGACGATTGATATCGAAAATATCAAACTTATATGGGATGGCGATATACGTAGTTATTTCCGAACACGAGGGAGGGAGGATTAACGATCACGAGGGAGGTTACATTATAAATTTAACTCGATTCCCTTATCCACGAAACTCGAACGACAGAATGACGATTCGGGGCAACAACGTGAATATCAGACGAATCCTCACATAAAAATCAACTAAAATAAATATGCGACCGCGGTATCGCGAAATCCTTTCGGCCTACTTTCGCGTTTTCTTATCCAGGACGCAACTTATAAAGAGGAAGAGGATTCGCCGACTTCTCCGGCCGTGCGATGTCACGGTTAGATTTCTGTATCTCTAGTCGGCTTTATCTAATCTATACGTCAGGTTCAATCCTCCCCCTTCATATCGGAAAATGGTATCTTGTTTGCAGGTCGTTCGAGAGAGTCCGAGGCTTTTTGGCAGGTGTGGCCCACAATCGATAAAAATATCGTATTTCACAGGAAGCGGTAATTTCGTGGTGTATTACGTTTTTGTCGACGTATGCTCATGATTCGTTGCGCCATGATTATGCATTCTCGCGTAACAGCAAGTGGAATAATCATCGTTCTCCGTAGTAACGACATTTCTAGATGATAAAGCATGATGAAATCATTCATCAAAACGTGTATTAGAGTGCAGCTTTAACTCGGAGTCCGCATAAGATCAATTTTATTTTTATTAGAAATTTTATTATGTTATGGAATAAGAGTTTCTAAATATTGACGTTTATTCATAATAATTGTCATAAAATATATGTCTTTCTTTTTGTCTATAACGTTTGACGTTTCAAAGAATCTAAGATTATTGCTGACTGTAACTGTTGATCGTTAATGACGATTTACGTGGCTTTCAGATATCTTTATTGTGTTGTGCTGCATGATACATTTTATGGCGTAATAACGAAAATATTTTTTCACACTCTATAGTTCTTTGACCAAACTAATGTGATACCCTCGTGTCCGCGAATACACTCTCGTAAATAGCGATGTTAATGCGCGCTATGTAAAGCAAGCCTTACGTTCTCTAGCGACACGATGTGACCAATGTACCTATATAAAAGGAAAATTTGCACACGAGCGTGTAGCAATCTGATGCAAACATGATAACTCCGTTGGATAATTCAATTATTTTCCAATCAGTGCCGAGTAATCTCGAGAATCGCAGATTACTTGTTTATCGAATGAGCTGATAAATTAATGCTAACTTCTAAGATGCTGTTTCTGTGACGCGAATATTCACATATTATTATTTCAAGTGTCATTTTTATTACTCTTCCATGTAAGTAATTTTACGATCGATGGAGTCGTATTGCATCATGACATGCGAGAAATTATGAAACATTGCATTAACTTTTTGCAAGATGCGTGATTAGGCTTCGCTTTTAGCTCTCGTTTGTAAAAAATAAACTATTAAATGTGCTAAATTTTTTATTGCAAAAACTTTTTTCTATTGTTTCTTTAAATAATATAGGTAAGTGACAGAATAAATAAATGAATAAAAATAATTCTATCCCGAAGAGGTAATAAAAAAAATCTAGAAAACACAAGTGATTTAGGAAAATATCATGACCAATTATGTCTACTTTTTACATATCATTGTTTAAACATTAATAACAATAAGAAATATATAATTTGTGCATTTTATATTTTTATAATGAATCATCGTCTATGTATCTACTTTACTTTCCTACCTTTGCCTAATGCTGTTTGGGCTATAAGCCCACACTTACGAAAGGCACTTACTTTCGTAAGTGTGGGCTTATAGCCCAAACAACATTAGGCAAAGGTAAAAATAGAAAATACATTTGTTGTGCAAACATGTCGCTAGACCAAACAATTGCTAAATATTATTTAATTGAAGATTCTACTGTAGATTCAAGGCTGCTACGTTTGAGACCATTACATTTGGTACGATGATTACAACTGAGTACTTATATTCTTATATCAATATTGAAGTATCGACCGGCAACTATAAATATTTAAATTACACCAATTTATCATCATACAAGTGTGGAAAATAAACATGATCGTGTAACTTTGAAGACAGACTTCGACTAACTCGAACGATACAAAAAATTTTGTTAAATGCAGTTCATTATTATATCGCAATAGAATAAAACGATCACAAAGAAAAATGAATTATCGCATAAGTGATAAAACATAGATAAGTTAAAAAGTTGTCTAGCTTTCTGATAACTAGAAATAAATAAATAAATAAAAATTAGGCTTGTATTTAATTAAAAATATGATATTTTCGAGATGTATAATATTATACATGGAAATTCTTTGCCGATTTTATTCTTCTTGTAAAAATTCTTCTTATTAAAAAACGCTACATTTAATGGTAAGATAACAGCAGTGATATCACAAGGTCTTTACAGTATCGCGCATATGTTAGAATAGAATACAAAAAAAATAGTTGATACTTGAAAAGTCTTATCGCGAATCGTTTTTGCTCAAAGTTGCTGGATTGAGTAGTTCCTATTTACTATCTTTATCGCATTGCATAGTAAAAAAGGTAAAAAAATGACATGCATGATGTAGGAAGAAATGTTTTTTTTTTATTCTGAAATTATAAATTTGATTGATAAATTCTTTGATATTTTTCCGCATATTTAGTTAATGATGTATATATAATTAAATTCAAAAGAAAAAAATGTCATTTTTTTATCACTCACCAGAGTTACTAATCTCTTTATTTTAACCTTGCATGACTTTTGTGCTCAAACTCTCTGGTCAAACTCTCAAGCTCAAGCCCCCCTGGGTCTTTTGAGCACAAGCAAAATTTCGCACTCAAATATCTCAAAATAAAAAAAGAGCAGGGTCTGACTCCTCCCCCCTAAAAAAAGTAGTAGTAAGAATTTACTCACTAAGGAATCCGACAGTCTAATTGTCAAACAGCGACAAGATAAATTTTCAATTGTGTCCAAAAAGACAGAGGAGCGTTAGTGTTCGCGAAAGTATAATAAGTAAATTTTATTTTTCAATTTTTTCTCTCAGTTTTTAATTATTCAACAATAAAAAAAGATTTTTTCAGGTGGTAGAAAAATAATATGTTATATTAAAAAATAATAAATAATAATATTGTACCACGTAATTTTCAGTTACCTAAAAATGTGGTACATTCAGTTACCTGAATTCATAAATTTTTGGAAATTATTCAGACTAATCTTATTAAAACTAATTTTTTATAATAAATATTTATCATAAAAATTGCTTTTTCTTTCATTTATTGTTTACATAAAAAATGCTATAAAATTATTCCACTTTTAGATCTAAAAATAAATATATTTTTTGAAGTTGAGACAGTTGAACCTAAAATTTTCTGAGGTCATAGTCTGAAGTATGAAACCCTACAACAGTTTTTCTTAATATTTATTTATTTGGAAAAATATGATTTTTTAAACTTTCAATTTTTCCCTCATTTTTGTAAATATTTCGATTGTTTAAAAAATTTTATATTTAGCTTAAAAAACTATTGAGTCATGTAATGGAGATCCTAAATAGTAGTCCTGAATTTTTTCAGATTTTTCGAAAGCAAAAAAATGGACCTGGATCAAATGGGCAGGAGTATCGAAAGATGCAGGGGGAGTAACAAAAGGTGCGAAAAAAGGGGGATTACACAAAAGATTAAAAGCATCTTGTCCTTCACTTCAAACTAATTTGTAAACTTATAATAATATTGTTATTCTACAAAATGTCTACAAAATTCATTATATGAATTGTATTAAAATTTGTACTAAAATATTAATCCAAAGTACATCGATGTTTTTTAAACATCTGAATAAAATTTGATGGGACGAAGAATTAAAAAAAAAAGAAAAATAATTATCTTACTGCTTAATTTAGTAATTAGTTTAAATATAATTGCAAGTTTCGAAAACTTTGATGAAGTCTCAATAGAAATGTCTTAAATAAATCGATATTCACTGACATTCTGGCAATAACAGTTACATGAAATAATAATAATATACGAGAACAGTTATTCTATTCTATCATACAATAAACTCGTTGTTTGAATTCAGCGAGTAAATGTATTTTTTATGTTTTTCCTGCATGTCTCACTAAACATCCACCAGATAAGTCGTTTTTATCGCGTTGATGCAAAATATTCTGTGTAGGTATCACAGCAAATTTAAAAGTTTCACTGATAAGTTGAAGCATAAATGTGATATCGCGAAGTATATTTTAAGATTCGATTATTTTTAAACTGGATTTCAGTTGCTGTTCGAATATAATGAAATAAATTATAAATTTAAAAATGTTCTCTTTCACTTTTTATTATTAATTTACTTTTACTTTTTATTATTAATTTGAATATTTATTTAAATTCTTTCTATACTCTTTATACTTGAACTTTGACGTAACGTAATCTAATTTGAAATAATAGCAAAACATTTCTCATTCTAATTCCAATATATCTACTAAAAAAATAGACTCTAAATTGAATATTAATGCTAAATAAGAGGAGAATGTTATCTTACTGCTATTTAAAATTACATTATTTTAATTCTGTAATTATTACATAATATTTAATAACATACTGATAATGATCGTTACAACATACATAATACAAGTTACAGTTTGATACTGAATTACAACGCGACTAACGAGTTTCCTAATGAAGCGGATTCGGTATCGGTATCGGTCGAATATTTTGAGTGTTTTGTTCGTACGTCCATCAACCGAAGAACACACGCGGGATCGCCGTACGAGGAAACCCAGTAACGAATTTTGTAATTGCGTACGCCGTGAGATACGCAGCCAATTATCTTTTTCTGCCGCAAGATAACGTCTGACACGTATAAGCAATTTCGCGAGAATTAATGAGATTCTTATGGACAACGAGAAAAAATATCGAATGCTTATTTTGAAGAGACTTGGCACCCAAGGATACATTAATATGCGCATCTTCGTAATTAAAAGCTAATTGCGATGTCAGCTCATATCGATTCCGTAAACATCACTCGACGATAGAGCTGCAAATATTACAGGAGAAAAAAAACATGTACGTACTGTATATAAGATACGTTTGCGACATTTCGTCTTTGAGATAGAATTGAACGATATGGGAGTATCGTTATTGCAAGTATGCTGCGATATCGGTGAAGATCAAATGACAAATAAAGTAAAATATAAAAAATTTCAAATCTCCTTATGTTCGTCTGTGTCTCAGACATACAGAAATAACGATAATATTTTCTATGTCTAAATCTCTGACAGTTTCCGAAACAGGGAGGATATGCAGAGGTATACACAATTGCCTGGCATATTTAACAGATGCATATTTGATAGGTGCATATTTGACGATCGGATGACGACGGGATAATATACGATACATCATGCGAGAGAAAGAGAATTTAGATATCATGCGCGAGCATTGCGTAATGCGAAAATGTCAGGTATTCAGATTAGCATAAGACAACAGTGGATGCAAAATGAAATGCCGTGGTCCAACGAGCGTAAGTCCAATGTACAGCAAGAAAGCCGCGAAACCTAAGCCTGACGAGAAGCTTCGTGATTCACGTTAAATTTTCCTCTGTATATTTGAAGTTTAGTCAAGAAAAAAACGATATGTTACGTTCCATAGTCAACGTTGACGTAGTCAAGAAAAAAACGTATACTCCTCATCTATCGACACATATCATTTACGTGAAAAAGAACAAAGGCGAACACTGCAAGAAAAAAAGAATATTTTTCTAACTGCTGATTAACGAACACTCCGTATATATTATATAATGCGAGACGTATGACAATAAATTCCGACCAGCAGGCGTCGAACGTCAGTTACCACATTTGTGTTTAAACCTCTCGTTTTTATATATATATATATGTATGTACACTTCTGTTTTGCATTCATGAATCATACAGGATACAAAATACAAAAAGAAAAAAAATAAGATTAATTGTACTTTGACGTTTGTTTGTCGATGAATTCTTACGTAATCTATAATACATGTATCGTTAATCCGATGATACTGCCGGTGCATCAATACCTTTTCTTTTTTTCACATCGATATTGCAAATCAAGACTGACAGCTCCAATAATCGAGACCGGGTAGCAGTGAGATTTTTCGTGCTGCCGAAATTCCCTGTCATCGCAGCGGTTCCGTGATGAGTCATCGCGGACGTATCGTTCACTACGTTAACACCGCGAGATACATCGTAGAAATGTGAGATGCTTGTTAGTCTCGTTCTAGGTGGCTCGTTATCGCTAGTAGCTCTGTGTCAAGTATCGCATAAGTTAGTCTTGACGTGACAACCGTGTAATTCCGCGTGAAAGAGAGAAGAATTATGAAAGGAGAATTGTGAAGAAGAAAAGAGAAGAGAGAGAGAGACATCGATCACAAGCCGTCATATAACTCTGGCGTATTTTCCCATATTGGTGTATTTTCCCTGACTTTTATAGACAGTTAAACATTTAAAGAACAATTTTAAATCACTTCTCTTCTTAATATAGTAACATGATAAAAAATATTCCATTATTCGGTCATTCACTTTTACAGAGTGGAATTTATCTTAAGAATACAAAAATGTATTTCCATTAACAAGAAGAGAATATTTTTTACTGTCAATTCTCTATCTATTTTATTATATACTTATTATATACTATTATTATATACTATTTTATTATACAGTTACACAGTTTAGCGCAGATCCTCCTCGTCAACAAGTCGATACAACTCAGAAGAATCAATTTAGCGATGCATACCTCGTGCTGTATGCGTAAGCAATAATATATGTCAATGCATTCGTCGTCTGCTGGGAATAGCAACAAGTAGCTGCGTGCCATAGCTGAAAATACTAATGCGCGTAGAACTGCATAAACAATACGTTTGCTTGGCGCACATGTTTGTAGACGCAATTCCATGAATTATTATTATATACAAGAATAGATTGTTTACTGTGTATTATGCGCAGTGACTTAAATTAGTTGAATTGCGTTTTTGCTGTTACGATAAGGTGTATGAAATGTTAAGTCCCGGCTTTACTTGTACGAAAATACTTGCGAATTAGCACGTACAGGCGCAACTATATACAAACGAGAAGATTATGTTAATTCGGCAGTAAAGCGGCAGTTTTTTGCCGGTGTGCGGTGACGTTTGGATTTACGGATGACTAAATCACGACTCGAAGAAATAAAAATTCAAGTGACACCGATCAGGTCAAAATTTCGCACATTGCAATAACGTGCAACGTAAAGTCGATGACTTAATTTCCTTTCATTACTCCGTTCATCACTGTTCATTAGAGAATAGAATATATACTTCTTCTATACATGTATAGAGTCTATCTTGTGAAAATCTTGGTACAAACTTGACTTAATTAATTCGAAAATCGGCTTTTAAAATTAAAAGAGATCTTTTTTCTCGAACACGCTTGAGTGACCGTGAAGTACTTCATTCAAGTGTAAAATTTTTGCAAATAATTTGTAATTTCTTTTTTTATATATAATAGATAAAATAAAATATTACAAGCGTATGCTACGAGCATGTTTTCATTTTGATACATGTATTTTTTAATAGATTGCAATTAAAAATATGATTTTAAATTTATTTATTTACGTATACATACGTACGTATGCACAGATATTAAATTTGGAATTGAAAATTCTAAAGATGTTAATATTTTCTTCCATTTTTAAAGACAATTTTATAAAAATAATAAAATAATTTTAAATATCATAAATGAGATTAATGATAATTAATGATAATTCTTGACATTTATTATTAACATATATTGATAAATTTACATATTTACATATAATTTACATATACATAAGCCTTTCAACATATAAATTCAAAACACACGTGTGTGATGATGGAAGTAAAATTTATTAAATACATGAATTTCATTTTTTTTAAATAACTGCCGTGAATATTACCATACATAAATGTATTATTAATGATGATTTAGTCACAATTACGTGAAAATGGTCTGACTATGTTATTACTACATGTTGTTTGTTTACAGTTTGAAGAAAAATAGTTGAGTCGAAATGACGACTATAGCGGCGTGAATATTACCTATATTAAGTCGTTCAATATAAATTTTAACATAATTATGTTATTTAAACATAATTATGTTTTTCGCACTTCGTTTTTCGTATTCTTTAATAACAAATATGTTTATTGCCTGTTAGCTGAAAAGCGTGTAATATCCATTATTTTTTCCATTTTCTCGATGTTTTCTCTAACATCTAATAGATAGGAAATAGATTTCGAATCTCCTATTCTTCCAAAACATGAACGTTCTATCAATTCTTCTCTCAGCTCATTCTCTCTGGCCGTGGCATTAGATTAACGATGACATCACGAAAGTAACATAACAATGACATAAGAACCGCAGCAATGAAGATGTGCATTTATCGTCAAGATCTATTTGGTGAAAAATATGAGTATTTCCGATTGACGTGTCGCTAAAAATATCAGAGCATCGAAATTATAATCGATCTTTTCACAAACATGAATGAATAAGATAGAAAATAAGATATAAAAATAAAATAAAAAAACACTAACATTAAGAAAGAAAAAGAAAGAAATATGCAAAATGTATTAATATCATGTAGAAATAATTAATGTTCTTTGTGTGTATCTCTCGTTACATGTACCTCACATCTTGGATGTTGTATTTCGAATGATGCATTAGGGGACGATGACTTCAATGATGAAATCTGAGAATGATGCTCGATAAGAAGATCATATTAAAGATATTACATATTAAGGTCTATCACTTCGATTTTAAAGCCATTACAGTAGAAAAAAAATTGTTTGCAGTCTTATCGACACAGAGAAACGCTACACGTATCAATAACACGTCGATATTTTTAGTCGATCGTTCGTGGTCGGATTAACACGATTATTAGCGAAAGAGGCTTTAAAAGTAGTAAAAATACCCGATCAATTTTACATTTCTTTTCATTACAACACAACATCTGCGTAGATGTTGCGTTGTAACGAACGCGGCGATGTAAAATAATACCTATACGCAGATGAGATCATTGCGGCGATTTCTTCTAAGGAAAACTGACGCAACAGGATTGAGTTTTCTTGCTCTTCTCCGCAACATTTGTCGTTTCACGAACGATAAAGTCTTTTTGTCATCATGATTGAATGATTTTCTTATCGGCGGAAACATTATATGATTTTCATTAATCATCACCTCTCGAAAACACATTGTGTCGTATCGATAAAACATATCAAATCTTATCGGGAAAAACCTATATAATTTACGCACAACTTTGTTGTTTATTTTCACCGAACCACGTTTGTTTTCGAGAAACATCACCATCAATGTCGCCTTAATGAGAATTTAGAGTGTTTTTCACTATTTTTGTATTTTTGTACTCTGGAGCATACACAAAATTTTCGTTGAAATTATTATAATTACTGCGTATAAGTTTTGGAATATCTTTCCACTATTTCCGCACAGAATGCCAGAAAGGAAAGAGAAAAAGGCAAATTCAATTCTAACTTTATAGAATTATAAATATCTTGTTTCGCCATTCTCCGCTATTTCGTGTGCAAACTATAAAGGCACAACCATAAGCTGAAAAGGCGACACGTAAATTATTTTCGGCGAATTTTTTCAAACGTACGGCGATGCTGTAAAGAAATATGACGATATCCGCCATATGATTCGAAGAGCAAGCATATATGTGAATGAGGAAGAGAAGGCTTATAGTTATATTGGAAACCTTCGTAGAAAGAGGATTTCGGATGACGTTCGCACGTTCGATGCCTCAAAAGATCGAACCGCTCCGAGTTCCTCAAAAATCCGGCGCGCAGTTCGGGAGGATCAGCGAACGCGGAAGCAAGCATTCGTATTATGTGACAATGATAAGAAGACTTTGATCCATTTCGCTGATTAACTATTAAATCACCCTAAGACTTTGAGATCGACAGTGTCAATATTTTCACAGTATGACTGTAAAAAACTGTGCGACATTTTATAATACAATCGGATATTTATCAGTTTAATCTTCTTTCATTATTTGACAATCAACTTGCCAATTATTACTTGCCAACTATCAACGAGAGACCTGTTAAGTGAACATCTTTACGCCACTGCTAAACCTGTTATATGTGACCTTCAACAGACCGCTCCTTACTTTGCACATTTTACATTTCAAAAAATAAGGAAAAACTTTGTGTACATTTTAAGAATCTAAATATACGAACGATATACAAAAGATATATCAATTGATGATTGATTAAGCTCGAGAATACAACATCACTCATTAATTGTATATAGTACTATGTGCATATTAATTGCATGTGCTTAAAGTTGAAATTATCTATTTACAAATGACGACTGTCATTAATCGAAACTCATTAATCAGTGAGAGTGAGGGATACTAATTGTAATCACAGTGAAGGATTACAAGTGTCAAGTGACACCTATCGTTTCACAGAAGAGGGACAGGAGAGACGAGCGGGACCACGCTATGCTTCACGTCGAGAGGCGAAGATTTCAAGCTCTCTTTAGTGGCGCGCACCAGAGAACGAGCAGGAACGAGCCGTCCCACGACGAGGCGCGTCCGTGGTGGGGTGTCAGCCGTGGCTTATCTGGCGACTTTATGTATATTACGATACCCGCGGCAGGAACACGAGCAGTTCAGTGCTGGCTAACTGGTCGGAGAAGTCGGCGAAACCGAGTCGTCCGCACGACGTGCCTCGTGCCGAGTGCATGAGAGAAAGAGTGGAAGAGCGTGTTTGTTCATTTTTCGAATGAAAAACCGTGTCCTCTTTCTTTTATTTGTTTTGTCGCGTGTGTACAATAAATAACGTCGCACGAGTTTGCTCACGTCGCCCGCAAGCAACAACGCGTCAACGTGGTGCACGAATCAGCCGAAGCAATTTAAATTGAACGAAGCATATCGGTGCTGCTCAGAGATCACTTCGATCCAGGATGATCGTTCTTGCGTGGTGCCTCTTCGTCATCGTTTCGTTCCTGGTGGCGAGCAACCAGGCTTTCCTTAACGCTCCTATACCAGGTACACGTTTTTGACAGAATTTCACAATGCATTTATCTCGTGACCGAGTATCGCAAAATCAGAACAAATATGAGATTTGGTGATTTATTGTACAAGTTTTTCCCGTCGGACGCTACATCACTTTCAGTGAATTTACGTTAATGATAAGAATTGTGAGTGCATCCTTTCTAGCTTTCTAATATATCCATCAAAGGCATAGATCAATTTTGCAACATCTTTAACCGCTTTTGGTGATGGCTGTTTCGAATGTCGGCACCAGCACGTACATGAATCGCGTGATCGCATTTAAATGATTGAAACCCGTAAGTGACTTTGTACGACGCCAGTATTTTGCTCGAAATTAACTGTAAACACTATTTATGTTTTGCTCCAATCTTTAAAAACGAATGTCATGAAACTACGTACGGTTGCATTGATCATGCTTGTCCCAAAAAAGAAAATACAATATAATAAAAGTACTTTTTCATAGGAAAAATTGCATTAATTTCTATACAATTTTCAGAAATATGTATATATATATATATATATATATATATATATATATATATTAATATGTATATAAAATTTAAAACAAAGAAAATTAGTGTAAAATTCATAGTTTTACGAAAAAATATTAATCGTGTCAAAAATATTTCATAGAATCCAATACTCATAGACGTTTCTTAAACTATTTATAATTAAAGTGTAATTTCCATATTGAACCGCTTTAAATATTGAAATATAACACAAATCGTACAATAGTATATTACCAGTATATTACGAAGAAATGACTCTGTAACTCGCGTGCACACACATTGTGGAAGATAATAAAGATACAGATCAATTTCATAAGATCTTCGGTTATTTTTAGGTTTCGAATGTCGTCATACCATACACATTTATTGATCACGTGATCCCATTTAAATTACTGTAATCCATAAAAAAGAGAAGACGCCACAGAAAATTTTATCAATACGTTTGAAGAAGTCTGGTTCGTTGGACCACGTTTCGATCGACCTAGCTCCGAATATAGATAACGTTATATTATTCAAAGTACGACGTAATCGATACGATTATAAGATTTCGCTGATTCGATTAAATCCTTCGGTTTACAGCATAACATATTAATTAACCTGAGTTTAATTCGTCTCGTGTCAGACCTTAATTTTTCATAGTCTATTAGCTCATATCTTGGTAAACATTAATATTAATCCAAATTCCTTCTATAATATCAAGGAAGATAAGAGATTTTCTAAGAATTATCAAAAGAATTAGCCAAATCACTTTGAATATTACACGTATTTATTGTGTATTTATTTAATCATATTATAGTTTTTTTAATTTTCCTTAAAACTTAAAAGATAAATTGAAAGCTCTAAAGTTTTCCAACTGAAGAATAGAAGTTCGTACACCCCGATTTCTGTTTAAGATAAAAAAATACCATTATTTTAAATTAAGAAAAAGCTATTCAAGATGAAATTGCAAATTGAGATGTAACATAAAATATCTAATAATTGTCGTGAATTTAAATGCGAGTTGTTGCAATGAAAAATTGCTGTACTCGATGGGAAACTTAATGGAGTACGACGAAGGTACATAATCTAAGAATAAGAACTCATTAAATTTTAATTAAAGAATGCTCTAAAATTTACATTATTACAAGTTTTTTGTAGAATCTTGTATAGAAAAAATTTTGTATTAAAATTCAAATATAAATCCTACATGAGATTATAAATGATAAAAATATTTAAATTAAATTATAAAACTATTTATATACTATAAATACGGTAACTATAAATATACAAACAATATTTTTTTCAATTTATGAAACTTTATGTACTGCAATCAAAACGATATTTTATTCAATTTTCGTTTTCAAGATTTTTCTTTGTAAACATTAAGATTTTCAATACAGCTTTAAACATAATCTAACAGACAATTTTCTAAATAAAAGAGAATGTGTAATGATTCTTTCTTCTCAATAAACGCAATTCAATTAATGCATTTTTTTCTCTCTTTTACATGATGTCCTTATCAAAACAACTTGCATAGAATTCGTATTTGAAGGTCGCACGCGGCAGGAAGAACACATTAATCACACAGGCGGTTTCGCAAAAGAACTCTTATCACGACGCTCGCGGTTAAATCTGTAATTGTACCGTGTATGCTATGTCGCGCATAAATTTTGCACCTGTCGTTATGTGAATAACAGATTTATCTCGTTCCCGTAGTCAACGAAAATCTCGCTTGAACTACTGCCTGCTGGAGTCAGCTAGGCTTGATCCGTTTCCAGCATACGAAAGTTCGATCAGCACCAAAGTTTCGATCGTTCTCCTAAAACTTTTGCCCTCTTTCACCCCTCTTCCCCTTCCGTGTATTCTTAAACGAGAAATATCTCGGATAATCAATAACCATACTGTAAAGTGGTCGGACCAGACACTTGACCCTGTGCTACCTCACTCCGCGTCGTTTTATCTGATCAATATATCGACAATCAACGCTGCCACGTGACTGAAACTGTCACGTATACTGTACTTGATAATTGAAATATAAACATTATTGGATAAAAACCAATAAATTTTTGTCTAAATAGAATAACTTTCCAGAGTAATACTTTGAAATGAGTACTTGAAATAAAAACATTCATTTAACAATCATCTCATCTCTTAATAAGAATCTCATTAGATGATCAAAAATTTTCTCTCCACAGAAATTTAAATTTCGAGTGAAGTATCGAGAAATCATCCGCTTTTGTAATAAAACATTGTTTTATTAATGAGACTATGTGATAATAATTCAGAAGCGTCTGAACAATGTCGATGTGACGGTTTTTTCGATACCTAGTTCTTGAATAATCTATACTCCGAGTGGAAAATCCGATCATTTCTACCGCAACATAATTTTTATAAAAAGACAGACGCTGTAACAGAATTTCTCTAAAACTTTAATATTACACGTTGTTTTATATTATTATTAACACTAAAAAAATTAGCAGTATATTTTTTAATAATTATATCAGTACAAATAATCGTAATAAATTTTGTTGAAAATATTGCACATTACATTAACTGTGTCATATTATCATATGTGTGGTAAAACTCGAAACGACTCGAAACTTTCTCTAATATAGATCGTAAACATATCTAAGCTGAAATGTAAGTTGAAATGTATCTTTGAACATTTTTATCAAACCGGTTGGATAAGTTGTCTAGACGCAAGTTAACGGATGTAAGATAGTACACATAACGTCCACGTTACTAAATATAGAAGTACAAAAGCGACTGGGAAACCGTTATATCTATCTCTAGCCTCGAATACATCCTGTGCATCCTTAGCATACAATTATGATGAAACTTCCTACGTTCAAGTAGACTAAGGACACGAATTTTCTTACTACTTTGTCTTGAAAGAAAAATTAGCCCTGAACTTAACAAGAAATTTATTATTAAAGTTAGCATCGTAATATGCTCGTGGATTAAAAACGGTAAAAATGATCTATGTCATACAGAATTCTTACATAATTCTTTCTTGGTCCAACCGGATATTTTTATCATTTTGACATTGATACGCAATTAGTATAAATGGTAATTAGTATTTATATCGAGGTACATTACAGATATCGCGTTGTTTGGAGAGCTAGATTTCGATATTGCAATTTATATAATTTTTATACAATATCCGTTGAAGTTATGTACATCACTTGTATGACATCATATAAAGTCTTACAAACACTTGACTTTGAAATACTTCAGTAAAGGACTCCACTTTAAAACTAAATGAAATAGAAAAAAAGAAGAGTACCTAAATGAAATAGAAAGAAAGAAGAGAATAGAGAGAAAGAGAGAAAAAGAGAGAGAAGGGAATACAAGTCCGATATTCTCTCTTGAAAAAATGACACTTGTACATGTTCGCTGACAATGTTCTTGGTACCTTTTTAAACTTGCCTAACAATACTTCCGATAATAATACACAGTGATCACGAAACTTGAAGTGATGCCAAGAAGACTCACCGGACTTGGTCACAAAAGTACAGTTACAGAGTACGAAAACTTCCTAGGCGGATAAAGTTCCGGATAATTTCGCAATTCTTCGGATACAATTGCGCTCTTCAAGTACAATTAAGCGCACTCCTATGTCTATTTCGGAAAACTACCGCAATCGAGTCATTAAGTAGAATCACGAAGCAGCACTCAGTGATGATATTTTATTGGCTATATTGTGAAAACTTTTTTGCTTGTGAATGTATAATGGAGGTCCACTCTCACAAGAGCTTAACTTCACTCCTGCCAGTAATAAATGTGAGATACAAAATAAAACAACATCAAAATTTCTCTATATCTAAATATAAAAATAAAACCTCTGTATTGTTCTGTATAAACTTCTGTCTGCTTTTCAATTTAACTTATCAAATATAAAAATACACGATGACAATACCACTGGAAAGGGAAATCCGTTTATAATTATTGATATAATATCGTGATGATATCACTATACTGATTACATCTTAAGAGGTACTAAATTTGAAACAATGACGTTAACAATTACTCGATATCAATCAACGTGCACCTATGTACATATATACGTATCGGTCATTTTGTCGAGTCTCAGTTTTAGCTAGACTCACAATCAGCCTCTTGACAAAACAAAAGATGTGGATTATTCAAAAATGGAGCAGACCGGAGAGCGTAAGAGCGTGAGTCAGTGCGAGTGAGAGCGAAAACAAGTATGAGAAGCTGAGACGCAAGTGAACGCGAGCGATACTTTCGAAGGCCGCAAAACTGACTGAGTCGAGCGATTCCCAATATCGAAGGTTGCTGTAGGAGAATAAGAAAAAAATCCAAATTTCATTCGTGCATTAGTACGATTTCGTGAGTGCGGTCTGTTTTCCGACCGACGTATCTCGATGGTTACATCACTTGTTTACACCATCACCAACTGATTTGATTACCTATTAGAGAACAATTACAGTACCTGTACACGCGGCTCTATTTCTACTTCTTGTTTTCCTTTACTTTTTCTATCCTTCTCGCGCGAGCAAGTGTATGATATATAATTAATGATATATTGCATTTTAACACAATAATAGATACAGAGATGGCCGATTGTCAAAGCGCCAATTCCAATTATTCAGTGGTTACGTAAAAGCGACGGTAATTGTTGATAGAGCAAACAATGTTATCATGATGGTACCATCGAAACTAAAGTAGCGCTTCAAGAAACATACAGAACGATTTCACATGTTCGTAGTTAATTGAACCAATTAATAATATTATTTATTATTAATAATATTATTTATTATTTATTTATTGGTTAATAAAATAATCGGTAATAAAATAATAAAATAATTAAAAATAAAATAATTAAATAATTAATTACGATGGAAATTTTTAGGAATTTATTTATTTATATTTGTTTAACTTTATTACAATAAGAATTGTTATTAATAAATTCTGATGATACAATTAATTAATTTTTTAATTTGTAATGTCATCAAATATTGAATTCGGAATTTTATATTGCGTTTCGAGCCACTTTCGATCATTATAAATGGAAACTTTTTGTGTACGTAAATTTAATACTATTAATACTTTTTTTATTAATACTCTTTTTTAAATATAATTCTTAGCTACAGTGTATGTAATTAAAAATAACTTATAACACAAACAGTATGACTCACTCAATAACACGCTTATGCCATTTCATTCGTTGCTTTATTGACGATAACTTCCGGCGATAACTTTCTATTTTTGCCGATACACATGCGCGCCTGAATTGAAACAATTAGCCGAAACAATTACTTCTATGTATTCTAATTAACGATAAACACTCGTCTTATACTTGAAAACAACGTACTTCCGATCTTTTTTTACATAAAAATATAAAAGACTTAGACGTGAGAGTCAATGTGGATGTAGCTGCGTATATTAATAAAATCAGCAGAATACTGTTGAAATTTTGTGAGTTTATTTATACGTTTCGGTTCCTCTTCCGGCTTCTATCTTCAGCAAAAGATTTTTTTTACATATTAGTTTTTGAATGCGATTTTGAATGGAATAATCAACATTCTTTGACAATTGCACGACATTTGAATCGGAACTTCCGGATATTTATTCGCACGTGATTAATTCCACGAGAAAATTCGGATGTGATAATGATTTTTTCACTGACGAATGGAATCGTTATGCCGTCAAAAGCATTACGACGCGAGTCACATATATCATTCGCAATTATTTTGCATTGCTTCTGTACATAATATTACTATTAAAATAAAACTTGCGTATGCAAGTCGTCATGTTAGATCGCTGCATTTATCTGATAGCTGTTAAATGTTAGAAAAATCTTATCGCTTCTAAGAAACTTCTAGTAGAAACAAACGTTATCTACAATAATGTAAAAAAGAACGAGGTATTGTACTTTCTATTGTTATTCGAATATTCAAAACATATCATCGCATAAGCATACAAAATAGCAAGCATTAAAATGCGACTCAGATAAGATATTGCTTGCTCTACAAATTTTTTTCTTTGCCATAGCACAATAAAGCAAAAGACTGAAGCAAAGACCGGCACCTGAAAGCATTGTAGTGTTCGCATTTGTCATCGATGATTTGCAAAATTTTATGCTGTAGATACGAGCGTTGAGGACAATAACTGACAAAGATGTAACAAATTACTGTATAAATAATGGTAGTAATACGATATGATTTCAAGTACTTTAGATATTTTAACTTGACTTGCATTCATATCAGCAGACAGAATTTACGCAACAAACTATATCATTGATAAACGAAACTAGCTATTATATATATTATTAATCAATTCGTTTATTTCAGAAAAGGTGAAATTCAGCTTCGAATTTTTTGCTGAAATCGACTTAGGATTAGTTTATATTCGCATTTCATTAAAGTTGCGATATTTAAAGTTGAATTTTTGCATCACTTTGAAAAGAAATTATTACAGTAATAAATATTGCGAATTGTATGGTAACAAATGCGTCTAACAGTTTCATGAATTAACAAATCGTCAGTGAGTTAGATTTATATGATCATTAATATGTATCATATCAAACCCCCAGCGTGAGCTATGTTTACACGCGTGTATCTTTCCACATTATGATAACGCACGCACATAGATGCATAAGGAATATTTCATCACACGATATACATATATATGAGAGATAAAAGAAAGATATGATTGCGATAATCTTACAATATTTATCACTCTGATACTTTTTAATCAAAAAATCGATTTTACAAACATCATCGATTTGGAAAAAAATCAAAAGAAAAGTAATTTCGAAAAATTTAATTCAAATATTACGGAAAGTAAATTAATCTGATCTTGAAAAAATAAAAAAAAGTTAATAGAAGACATAAATAATATTGTGTGTAAACATTAATTTTTAGAATGCCACAAGATGTAATTGACAATTAAGTTAATAAAACCGCAATGTAAAACTTTTTTTTTATATCTTATGCTTTATTTCTATAATCTTTACAAGATTTATCCAAAAGATGTTATGAAATATACTCGTCGCTACGAAATATACTCGTCGGCGATTTATCACGATTTCGTTGCTGCCTGGAGTTTCGCAAATATTTCGATCAACTCGATGTCTCCGTAACCACAATGTACTACGGTCATACTTACGTTAGGTAAAACTTTACAAACAACATTCGCGCGACAGAAGGAGTCATTTTCACGAGAAGATGCTTGAAGACTTTAAAAGCAGACTTCCGTTGCGAAGTTCAAAAGTTTGCGTGAAGAGTTTATCTGTGTGAGAAGCGACGTGAAGTGTATATGTATATGTATATGCATATAAGCGTATATACATATATACGATGCTTCTTAACAATGATACAATAAATATGCCGCGGCAATGTCAACATGTGACATTTTTAGTGATTATTTACTTTCTCTGTATCTTACATGTACAATATGAAATCAAATCCAGCATATTTGTTGTGTGTGTGTATTACCTAAAATAAAATCTTTCACATATATTAGTGACGGATATTTTCAAGGATAAATACAAATAAGTGCGAAACCGGTCTTGAATTCCATTTAGAGTGTAAACACCAAGAATAATACGAAAACATACAAAAATGGAATCAACAAGCTTTGAGCTCACACATTCAAGTCGTAGTATCTTTTTTGAGAAAATTCTCGGGGTACTGCATTTCGTATTACTACAAAGCAGATAAGGATAATCATATGATTGTCGTTTCAGCAGACAAAGACTATCGATGCCAAGTATCGGCAGACAAATCGAGTTCCAGCACGTGATGTGATCGAAATGAACGTGTGCTCAGAATCTTCACGTCGTAAATATACGTAACGCGTGACCTTGCAAGCTTCACCGGTCGTTGATCATAGACGAAAGATTTACATTGGGCGTAGCCGACTGAAATATGTTCGAATATTTGAACATTGATCGCTTGGAACGTGACTCGCAATCACGACTGATTGAGAGAAAGAGAGAGAAAGAGAGAGACGCCACACATTACATTAACGCGACGTCCGTCGCATATTATAACGATATTAATGATATTGTTTGTACGTGCGACGTTCCGACGATTAAAAACCGTGAACAAAGACAAATTTAGCCGTTATTTAGCCGTTTTATTATTACAGTTACGTCAGCCGCACGCGTCTTCTCTAAAAATCGCGAGAAGCGATTTCATTTGTGACTTAAATTGCCCTCTCTAGCTAACGGTAAAAACCCGTTTTCGTAATCGTTTCTTTTAACAGAAAAACGTACGTGATCTACGAAACGTAGACTCCGCAACTCGAATTCCAGAGAAGTGAGAAATAATGAATATCGCTTATACATGTACAATGTCACGATGTTTCTCTCTCTCTCTCTCTCTCTCTCTCTCTGTGACTTCTTTAATTATACGTGACCTTCGATGACTACCTGACCTACACGGATCAACACGGAAAAGAATCGTGTTTATAAAGCATGATTTCCATTAGCATCGTAAATCAAACATTCTTTCCCGTCTTTGAAAATATATGTCGAATTTTATATAATTTCAAGATTTTAGATAAAATTTATCTGATAAGCGTTAAAAACCTTATAAAATTCTTATTTAATGTGCTATCTCTTAACATATCCAATATCTTATTAATTAAAAAAATATAATATAAAAAATATTTAAATTATAAAAAGAATTGTTTATCAACATAGTATCTTTTCGATCATGAATACCAATAAACTTAGTATACTAATTTTTGAATAAGATTTAAATTTCTGTACAATGAAATTAACATATGTTCTCCAATCTGTTAAAATACGTTCAAAATTTATTAGAAAGTTACAGTAAATTAACGTGTTAAATCGGATTTGTATTTAATGCGAAAGCAACTTTAAGCACAGTTTGTTACACTTTCTTACACGTAAGTAACTTTGTCCATAAAGCCGAAGTGAAATTTGGTCGAGTAACGATATTGTTAAGTAGCGGATCGTGTCAGGGTAGAGACGTGAGAATCTGGAAGAATCGAAAAGCATGCCTTGATTTAAGAAATTGTAGTAACAATATCGTTCTTGCTTTCTCTCTCTCTTCTCTTTCTCTCTCTTTTTCTTTGAAAAGGAAAACCCGAGCTTCGATCGATTTTACGCTTCACCACTTTACAACGCCTAACAATGAGTTAAAAATAGCACAGAGCGGCGGTAAAGTGTTCATCATACAATTTAATAGAAAAACGGAGAAAATTGTTTTATGTATTTATTAAGAGAACAAAAAAAAATATAATTTGATCGGTGTGTAAACGTGAATCAAATTACCGAAATTGTTAAGGCTTTATCAAATCATCTTTTTATATGGTTCTTATACATATATCAAAGCGTGTGCTGTTATATTACAAATAAGATGATAAAAATTTAAGAATATAATGCGCGATCGTCGATTTTTAATTCGCAAAATTCTTCTTCTGAGCTGTTTATAATTGAAACTACTGCACGATAGTTAATATTGATACTAACATGACATGTCAAGAATGGATTTAAGTTGCCGAGCAAAATTAATTATTAATACGACGATAGGCAGAAATAGATCTCGAACATGCTAAACGTACATACTGATTTCGTTACTTAACAAGAGAGACCATTTGGAAGATTGCTTGGAGAGATTGAAGATCTTTATTATACCAATCGCATTTGTTCGATCATTAGATTGTATACATTTCTTGGCTGAAATTTAAGGAAACAGCTTATCTTAGAAGTTCTTATCTACAGAACTGCCAATCAAATGTTCGTTACTCCAACACAATTTTTCATAATGTAGGCAGCAGTGACCTGTTAATTACGTATGTCTATTTCTGCGAATTAGTTCTCCCGCTGTTATTCGCATCCAATAAAAGATACGCATTCGCTAACTAGGCGTAGCAAGACTGGCGCCGGCGATGTACTCGAAGTCGCCGACAGCGTTGTCTTCGACTTGCATCGACTTCACGGTTTATACCTCGTAACAAACGACACAGTACCTCGATGCATGTTAACGAGCGACAGATGGAGTTGTTTACTTGGCGTTAACATCTTTGGCCCTGAGATTTTGCACAATATAATATACCCATAATTACATCTTCGAGATATAATGTGCCAGATAACGTGTGTCAAATGCAAATACCATATTTTGACACACGAAAATTGCTTTAGAAAAAAAGAAGAAAAAGAAATTGAGAGAGAAAGATATAGAAAAAAGAGAAGTCATTAATATAGATACGTAACTTAAATAAAACTATTATTAATTACTACTTCAATATCGGATCGGTAATAAATATTTTAATTAGATTCGGCGTCTGAAAGTAATTATTAAAAATCGAAAATAATAAATTGTATTGATAGTGATACATACAACTAGATGATTACATTTATAAATTTATTTGTATTTTATTAACAAGGCGAGATAAATGCAAACTATTCAGAGATAATAACATATGCATTCATGCACGTAAAGTTAAGTGCAATTAACTAAGTGATCGCAATTTCTCGTAGCTCACGCGGTGTCGAGTTACAGCATCGCTGAGAGGCGAATGGAGAGCAATAAAGCGAGTCACGGCGCAAACGACAATCGTCATTCGGCCGACTCGAAATCCAACGACGACGACGACGACGATGTCGGCGGTGGAACGGTCTACGTGATTGCATTTGAGGGGAAGGAGGAGAGCGCGGAGAAAGAAAGAGACACGGAAGAGAGCGGTAAGAACATGAATCATGTTTACTAGTGCACGAGAGTGTGACTTCATAGCGTCGCGCATCATTCTCCTGTCATCACCACATGGATCATCGCGTATTTCCTGTTGCAATTTGAAATCACGTTTTCATGCGTATTTTCTTCGAATATAATATTTCGGTACATATTTCGATGCCAAATGCATCGAGAGATGTACTGATATATCTATTCTTTTATATTCGTCATGTGTTTTGCACTAATGTCAAATTTAAAGGTCAAAAATCATTAAAATATTATAATTATTCATTAATCAAGTTATGACCGTCAGCATTTTGCTGAACATTTACAAACATCGAAAATTATCACTCCAAAATGTCACTTCGCTCCATCAGTATCAGTACTAATTCTTGACCTCTGTAATACATAAAAATATTTTTCTGTGACAAATTGTGAAATTCAAATTTATCTGTGAAGCGCGACATAACATTTTGTTTTTATGACTTGGCGCTAATATAATTTTTCGTACGAATGAAAGATATGATTCACTAATCAAAATTATTTAAAATACTGAGATAGAATGTTTAAGTTTAGTAAAAATCGATGTAATAATAATAGAAAATGTAAAGAGTAAAAAAATGTAATATAATTTTTCGAATATCTAGCTGCATCAAGTTAATTCTTCCCCAGTGAGAAATGATTCATCGATCGATATCGAAATGATGTCGAATCGATATAGAAACCGTCAAATTGACATGGATTCGACATCGATCGATCATTTCTCACTGGGTTGTTCGTCGAGCTATTTTTCATCCATAAATGGTCACAATGTATCTCACAGATATATCAATTTTGTCATTATTTTCCTCTGCTTCTTGAAATTTTTCTTTTATTAGTACTTTTATTAGTACTTGGCTAATAGATCAGATATTAAAGTACATCAAAAACATAAAGAACAAGTTGACAAGTGTTAGGATGGATTAAACTTAAAAAAACTGAAGATTAGTAATGGTTTAATGTTGTATGTACTGATTGTGTGTGTACAATTAACGGATATTACAACTAACAGAGGATTAAATAATTACACTACAAAATTTTACTTTTATTTTTTTTCTGTGGTCTGGAAGAGAAGAATTGTTTCCTACAATTGTCTATACGCTGAATCCGTAAGTAAAAGTATTCTATTACGTCAGGTTTATGAGAAAAATGGGGTTAAAGTAAAAAACCATAGTATTTTTAACTATTTTCGAAAATTTATAGCTGTACAAAAGATTTTTAAAGCAGCTCAAATTAAAGCTTAAATATTGTAGTTAAATAGAATGTCAAATCTTTTTTTACACCACTTTTTTAACCCTTATGTGCACAACCGGGTACCCGGGTATCCACCGCGCCATACTTTTGCGTATAACTTCATGAAAAATTGAAATATCGATTTTTCCGTCTAGGAATGCCTCGTTGAACTCTTTGAGAATATGAAACGACTGAAAAAAAATTTTTTTTCGAATTTTTTTAACCTAAATTACATGGTTTTATGACACATACACGTTGGGCACAACCGGGTACCCGGGTATCCACTGCGAGTTTATCTTAATTTTTGACAGTTTAAACAAACGGAATCGTTTGAAATAAATTTATTTCATTAAATAAACATCAATAGAAAGTATTTAAGTCATATTGGAGATCCTGAGCCCGCCACATTCCAAAAACAACAACGTGGAAAAAGTTGGTTGTGCACATAAGGGTTAACTACATCACTTGCACTACATCAAACCTCAAGCGCGCTTTTTTAAAATTTGGTATCCATTTGCACGGTAAAGTACAAAAACCATTGTATGTACTGATTGCAGAAGATCATATTTAATATAAATAATAAATATAAATATAAATAATAATAAAACTATTTATTTTATTTGTGTAACAATGTTTCTATTAGGAGATATAAATGAAGTGTTGTACCCGCTTACACATACACACACACACACACACACACACACACACACACACACAAAACAAAAGTGTACATTTTGTCAGTCATTGTTTACACAAATAAAATAAATCTTTTTTTTTTTTTCAAAATATGCAAAATATCTTATAATGGTTTTGCAGAAAGCCAGAATAGAGTAATCATCGTACTCTGTGAGCGAACACCAATTTTAAAGAAAACAAAGCCTGAGGTTTCGTGATGTATATGTGGTTAAAGATTTTTCTCATATTTGAGTTCATTTAAGTTCAAGTTTTAATATTTAAGTTTTAATTTGAACCGCTTTAAAAGTTTTTCACATCGAGTTCGTCAACTACAAATTTTCAAAAATGATCAAAAATATATTTTTTGGACTTTAACCCCATTTTTTTCGTAATAGAACATTTTTACTTGCAGATTCAGATTCAGCGTGTAAAAAACCATAAGAAACTACTCTTCTTTTCCAGATCGCAAAATTATCAGATCTGTGCAGCTTGATTAAAATGATAGTGAAGTGATTGTAATTTATAGCACAATAATATTGAAAATATTATGTAATCTATAAATAAAAACATGTGCAATATAGATTCAAGTTATATTATACTGTTAAATAATTGATCTTATCGCTTACAATTAGTTGAACAAGATGATACCAAACGAGATTCGAAATCAAGCTCACGCGTATCCAAGTTCGCGCGTATCCTGTTAAAATCACACTTGTAGAGAACAATTTGCGTCAAGGATTTATGCAAATGTGTAGTAGTTTCATCTTCATTTGCATCGTCTGAGTTTGCATTGTACACATCATGCATTAATAGCTATCGAGAATGTATGTTCCATGCACATACATCATCGAGCAGGAAAAATAATGTAATAAATTTCGAAAACTTTCTACACGACAGCCATATGTATATCGCAAAACAGCCCAAAGTGTCAAGAGTGCAAAATATACATCTGACTCTATCGCGCGAATGTGAAATAAATTTTTTGCATTACCTGCCGATTTCTTCAATACATACATATAGAGTAGCAAAAATACGTTACGTAATATAATGACAAACATTTAGCAAATCTGATATGTAAATTTGAAAAATAGATAATGATTCTGTCTATTTTCCATCACTTAATGCTTTAACGAAACGTCAAGCTAATTCTAGATTCAACGTTTATTGTTTATTTATCTCACATTTCTACGATATCTTAAAAACAATAAAAAAGTAACATAGATCGCAAGTGAAATCGCAACTGCTTACATCTTTCACATAACCAAAGATATTTCTTACCGCTTTGATTTCACGGAAACAATATATCAAAAATATTCCGTAATTCGTTTCCACTGCAAAATTTCTGACTCACCAAACTTTCCAATAATTCTTAAATCCTACAACAATCGAAATGATATGATGACTATTCACACATACAAACGTAGAAAGAGTATATCTTTCTTGATTTTGTTATTCTTACATAAGTATATAATTGTTGTGATGCTCATTACATGAATACCATTCTGATTGCATCCTCGTGATCGCTTCGCATGAGCATAGTTTGCGAAATCAAAACATTTCTGATTATTAATGAGCTCTTCGCTCATAGGTCTCCATTTTGTTGTAGTCAATGGCGATATGCAGAACCCTTTGGATCCGTGGTCGATAGTCTGGTACATCGGTTCGTTTGGCGGCTTGGTGGCGTTCTTCCTCATCGTCAGCTGCTCCGAATGGTGCTGTCGACGGGGCGGTCGATCTCTGACGGTACCCTATGCGCAACGTGCCGAGACAATAAACACAACCGGAGTTACAGAGACCCCACCACCGCCTTATCACTTGTTCGCTCCACCTTCTTACGATTCCGTCAACTACGGCGAGATCGTTGACAAAACGTCCGGCGAGAAACTGGACATCTACGTGATCTCGATGCCGATCCACAGGCCGGTGGTGCAAGCGCCAGCATAGGAGACCTTGAAAAGGCTTATCCTCTTGGCGAGGATCACAGTGCCCGATTCTACACTAATGACAGTCGATGATCGATTGCGGAGAAACAGTCTCGCGATCCCTTCATTAAAATCGCCGACAAGTTCGACGTTGAAGAGGACTGCTCGAGAGAGAAGCGCAGCTGTTTTAGAGCCGTCGTTGCAATCGTATAGTGCAATATAGTGTCAGGAGTGACTACGCGTGTGTCTTTGTTATAGCTGAAAAATTAACTCGCTCAATGCCATTGACAAAGATGACGAACATTCGTCGAGGCATTGATGTCATTCCAAATCAAACGAATTTCCCGTATTTTTATTAATTTCTGAGGAGGAATTCTGAGAAATTACATATATACAAGAAATCGTCATATTCGTTGATCTCAAGAAAGATCACGACGATAAAAAATTACTTCGACGAAAACTTCAATATAATTCTAGGTAGAATTTAATTTTGTACTACTTCCGGGAAATTCAGTCAATTTTTTGTGCTTTCACATGAGATTTTACGACTAAATTGTGGAAAATATTATCAACATTTTCCTGGAATCATATGAGAGAAAAAAATGATACTAAAAAGATCTACAATACTTGTGTGGAAGAATTTATTGCAACGGTAATATATTGAGATGACACTTAGATGATATATTAGGTATATGATCAAAGTCTCATGTATGAAGACTCAAATATTCTCCGAGACAAGTTATAAAAAGTTAATAAGAAGATAGGATAGTTCTTACAAGAAAAGGCATATTTGTGAATTCCTCGAAGTGAACTTCAAAATATTTAAGAGCAGAGCAATAATATTAACCGGTTTGCGGAAAGTGGCAAATCGAATCGTGCGGTGGAAATTTAATCGTCAATGTGTTTACGAGAACGTTGATCATCTCGTACGGTGCACAGTGTTAAGGAATGTAGTTTAATAGGCAAAATTAACTGCAGAACGTGCGACACATTTCAGAATACATATATGTATAAATGAAATAAAAAACAGTAACTTTAATCAGTCACTGCCATTCCGAGACGGAATAACTACGGTTTAGTTTTAAATTCAGATTTAATATTATCGAGATTCCCAGAAGAAAAATTTGTAACGTTTTAAAGATGTCTGAAGACGTCTAAAAGACATAATGACATCTTTAATATGTCTTTAAGACATGTGTGTTGTCTGGGTTTCTTCTTTTACTTTAGAAATATTATGTCTATAAAGACAAATATCAATGAATCCACAATGCAAACACAACACACAATAATTTAGACAAATTTCCCTTTTATTTCTCGTCACGCAATCAATGATACCGTCGTCGTTCGTTGACTATCATTGATATTTATGCAAAATGTAGCATTATATACGAATTAAAAGAAATTTTATACACGATACCGGCACATGCGATTGGCCCCAATCGCCTATCGACTCCGCCAATTAAGGACGATTAGTGTAGATTGCAAATCGACTGCCATGAGAAGTGTCTCTCCGCGAATGAGGCCGCGAAAAGTTTAAGATAATAAAGCGAACGGAGTGTTTGCCGCGAAGCAAACTACGTGAATGCAGTTAAGTGATAAGGACGAAGGAGGACAGATGTCGTAGCTCCTCGCGTGAGCAACGATCACCGCGGGCGATAAATTACACGTTAATTAATGTCGCAATCATGACGGAGTTTTCGCGCGGCTTCTCGTCGTTAGAGACAGCATATGCTCTCGACGCAAAATCGGATTCCGTAAACACGTCGGCGAATATCGGTATGATTCCGTTATAACGAATTCTCGGCGCAACGAAATTCGATCGAATGTGCCATGTAACTCTCTGGACGATTGAAATTGATCATATCGTTTGCGCCGATACCTAAATAAACGCGATTAAGTGTGTAACGAAATCTCGACTCAACGCCAAAGTTCGTTGTAGACAAGATAATGTTTCATTATGCCTATAATAAAAAGACAAAGAAGGAAAAAAAATTAGATTTTTTCTCAGAATTTGTAAAAGTGACTGTTGTAGAGTTTTTTTTTGCGTTTATAAACCTGCAATAATGTACATAAAGCTCGAGCCACACATTTATATCACACAGTGTTGCATTCGTAGAAATAAAAATGAGGCCTAATTATCAGGTGAGATAAACGATACATTATGCGATATTTGCTGCAGGTACTCTTCCAATTTAATCTTTCGAACTCTCGTGGGTTATAGTTATATAAATATTCATCTTAGATGTGTGAAAGAGGTGTGTGCGCTAGAATGCTATAATTAATTAATAGCTAATTAATAGTAATGAATTAATGTAATTCTAATGCAACGTCAATTATGACTAGCGAAATAACAATCACGATTATTGGCTATTGCGATTGACCCGACCACTTTGAAGAGGGTGTGCTGCGTACTGTTCCAAAAATCGAAGTAATACACAATCTCTATTTACGATCTGCGATTGGATGAAATCCAAGAAAATCGTTTCCTACATTTTTAGTAACTTCAGAAGGTTGTAAAAAAAAGTTTCAATATTGTGACAAAAAGTTCACGCTGTGATTCACGTAACAACAGCTGAATAGATAATACAAATAGATCGTACAAGCGGTCTCAAGCAGTGTCTTTTTCAAAGTGAACGATTCGCCTATTTTCCTTGTTGCTACTGTTAAAATTATTATTACTGTTACTATCATAGCTCGTACACTCTTGACTGTGCTCGCGATGCATTCTTGATCGTGTGGTTGCGAGAGCGGATCGCGACCCCGACTCCATAAGTTATCCAGAAGACTCGAAATGACGGCGTGCGTATGCGCTGTTGATATTTATTTTTTATACTTTTATACACGCTGTTTATATATTTGGATGTCCCTACGTTATCAATAAATTTCTTTCCTCACGTAAAAGGCGATTACGTTATTCACGCCATGCAATAAAATTCTTTTTCAGTGAAAATCAGTCGAATTTCTTGTGTAATTTTAATTAATTAATTAATTTTGCGAAAATCCCCTTACTATTATTTTGTACATAATATTGTAGTTGTATATATCGGGATGGACCTAGCCTATGTGGTATCTATAATGGAATATATTTGTTCCTCTGTACCTCCCGCTGTTGACGAAAGGACTGCCTATTCTCAACTCCCATGCAAGCAGAGAAATTGTAATGGTGTTTAACGTAAGAGAAGTAGATTTAGCTTTTTCCACCGAGAGATGGCAGCCGAGAGGACAACCAAGTAAAAATAGATTAATTTTTGATCGGATATAAATCCGATCTTCGGCTCATTAAAACATATCTCCTTTGCGCCACAGTCATCATTCATTTTACATATTTTTACATGTATAAACAAAAAAATTCTTTTACTAATATGTGTAATTTAAAAATTAAAATTGGCAACCACATCAAAATTATTATGTCACGTTGCAAAACAATTTCGTTTTAGCTCTAAAATTGCATTTTCGTTTATCGAATATTGTAAAAATTATCCTCGTAGGTGTATTGCTGCATTTTATTTGCAACAAAACTTTTTCCCCTCCCTCTAAGAATGAAGAATATCGGCTATTAATATTTATCACCTACCTTCTCTCGCTCCGCGCGAGCAAACAAGATTAACGGCTACCAGATTCTCGGCCTTCCATCGATTCCATGGATTATGCGTTTACTCTCTTCTTCATCATCCCAAATTGTCGCGACGCGAATGTCCCGAAATCCATGATCGGTGAAACACGGTTTTCTATATTGAACAATCTCGATTTCCGCGGAAACTTTCGACTTTCCATGATTTCTCGCGACAACTCGTCTCGCGAACTCCGTGTGTTCAACTTTCTCGCATCGCAGAACTCAACGAAGTTGGCGGCAAAACTTACGCGATCGCATCGCCGTCAACACACCTGCCAGATTCGAATCGCAACAATGGCGGCAAAATCTCTGTAAATTCGAAACAGCCGTTACTATTGTAGATATTTTTCCGGTGTGTGCCCAAAATTATTATTCTCTACAATTGTAGAGCGGATCAAATTACAAAACGCAGCGTATTCGTGCATTGAACGGAGATATGAATGAAAACGCATAGATAAAAAGGCAAATAAATGAGAAAGAGTGAGCCTAAAAATCGGCTGTTTTGGGTCCCGCGATTTTGGAACTGAATTGTATACCAAATAATACCTTATAATAAGGCATCAATCGGAAAAAAATTTTAAATATGCCGTGAAATTTAAAGGTTTTTAAAGGTTTTTTAAATCGCAAATGACGAATCTCAGAAGATCTGACTTCAGATTTGTAATCAGTGACTCAAGAAACACCTAGATATTAAGTTTTGTAGAAATTAAAACATTTTTTAAATATATGGTTCGCCATATTGAATCGGCCTTTTTGAATTTTGAAAATCTGACTTTAAATTCGTTTTCAACAGCCAGCAAAATCCCCGGGTACGAAGTTTTAAATTATCAGACTAACATAAAACTTTATACCTCAAAGCGTATAAGCTGAAACGTTAATAAATTTTTACAACTTTAACCCTTTTTAAATTTTTCGATTAATGCCAAATGACGAATCTCAGAAGATCTGACTTTTCGAAATTTGTAATCAGTGACTAATTTTGAAAAACCTAGATATTAAGTTTTTGTAGAAATTAAAACAGGTTTTTTAAATATATGGTTCGACATATTGAATCGGCCTTTTTGAATTTTGAAAATCTGACTTTAAATTCGTTTTCAACAGCCAGCAAAATCCCCGGGTACGAAGTTTTAAATTATCAGACTAACATAAATTTTGTATAGTAGAACTTAGACGTTCTGATTACGAAAAAATAATTATTGCAATTTTACCTCAGAAAATCGATAAATGAGCTCCCCAATATCTAAAAAATGCTAATTGTACCTATGGATAGGACAAATTTAATCAGAAATATGAAAAAAACGAAGTTTTTGGGGTCGCTGATTACGAATATAGGTCCCATTTTGAAATAATATGCAATTCAGTTCCAAAATCGGCGGACATGATGTTGAAAAAAGTAATGAATTGTGGCTAAAATTAACGTACAAGTATTTTGAGGTCTCTGAAAACGAATCTGAAGTTAGAATTTTAAAATTCTACATGGCGGAACCAGTGGTAAACATAGTTTTCAAAAAGAAGTAAATTAAAACTTAATTTTGTATAGTAGAACTTAGACGTTCTTGATTATAAAAAAAATAATTATTGCAATTTTACCTCAGAAATCGATAAATGAGCTCCCCAAGAGTCTAAAAAATGCTCATGTACCTATGGATAGGACAAATCTAATCAGAAATATGAAAAAAACGAAGATAAAATAGGTGGGACATATATGTCCCACTGCTCCTGAAAGGGTTAATATGCAATTCAGTTCCAAAATCGCGGGACCCAAAACAGGCGAAAAAACCACTAATTTTGGACTCACTTTTTCTCATATATCTTTAGTGTTACATATCTTATTATCGCGTAATATTATGTAGTTCAATTTATTTCTATTTAATCTATTTGACGAAACGTACCTTTACTCGTAATCCACACCGATATTGTGAAATTGTCGATGTTGAGACCGAAAGCTTCTCTCAATTAGCTTAGATATAGATAGACTATTTTATTTGATGACATTTTCAAACTTGCAGGTTGATTGACTACAGAAGAGAATAGATAGAGAATTTTTAAAAACTTCGAGAATTTTTCCTTTCAATAGACAATATTCAATATACATTCAAAAAGTTTTACTATATTAATAAAATAATAATTTTAATTATCAAACAACATTGTTGAATTGGACTCATTAATTTTTTTATAAACATATGGAAATAAGGATTAGATTAAGAATGACAAATTTTTTTGTGTAACTAGAAATTTTGTAAGCAATTCCTCTGGTTGAATTAATTACCAAGTTTAAGCTAATTGAAGTTTGCCAGTCGAAGTTCCCCTAAATTACATGGTTGTGATCATCGAAGCGGTTGAGTATCAGACAGATCATTGTTGAAATAATTAGCGGTGCAACTAGTCAACTAAAAAGTCTCTTTCTAAATTCGTAAATTCCGCGGCCTCAGTCGCGAAAAGATTTGAATCTTAATGTGAATGAACTTAGAACGAGTGCAAGTGACCTTTTGCGTGAATTATTTGTTACAGGTTTCACTAATATGGAAATATCATTTGAGCTTGTTTCTTGTGCACATTTTTCCATGCTGTGTGAGAGAGCGAGAAAGGGGAGGGAAAGATATCATGGCTAAGCAATTAAGAAAACTAGATCTATTAAGATGTATTACAAAACACGTATTTGATGTATTACAAAATTGTTTGAAATGGACTTTGATCGAAATTGTTTAATTATTTGTAGTAGATTTCTGTTGTATTTTCTAGGGAAAATGGAATAATTCCGATCTTTATCCCGAATCCATAATCTAGATTTGTCCCTCATCATCACACTATATTTTCCGCATTTAAAATGACTTTAACAAATTAAACTCCGATGAATTAAACTCCGAGCTAAAGCCAACGGCACACGGTACGAGTTTTCGTAGTATATCGCATACGAGTTAGCCACTAAGCACGAGAGTGAGAGAGAGCGAAAGACGCTCGCTTTCTCTCGCTCTCATGCGTAGTGGCTAACTCGTATGCGATCTACTACGAAAAATCGTACCGTGTGCCGTTGGCTTAACTTAAGCAATGTATCATTTTGTTAACATTGATAGAACCTAGTGAAAATTCATCGATCGACGTTGAAACGATTCGAATCAACGTCAAATTGACATCGTTTCAACGTTCGACCAACATTCATCTCTTAACTCGGAATAATCTTTTATTGCTTAACATATGGAGAAAGCTTTAAGAAGGAATCCTTTGAAAAGGATTAAGAAACTATATAGTTAGAAATTTTAATGAAAAAGCATTAATTGACAAGCAAACTGGCAATGTAATAACTTTTTTCACAAATATTGAAATCTTCTTGATCTCAATATCAATCAATAAACTGCGCTCCGACTTGGTTTGTCAAACTTTTAAACGCAGGAATCACCAACTTAAAATCAATATAGATTTTAATTTTTGGTGCCAATGAATCTCATTCCCCTGCCTCATACATGCCTCGGTCGAATTGGTATGACACCTGCACGCAGTGTCGGACTAAGGTATACAGAGGCCCTAAGCTATGACAGTAAATGGGCCCTGCCCCAAAGACCTATAATAAACATCACTATTAAAAGATTCCTCTTAGTCAAGCTCCATCACCACGTCAAGGTGGGAATCTATCGATAGGGATTTAAAAATTTTTTTTGTATTTTAAAAATTTTTTTTTAACTTTTACTTTAAACTTTTTTTTTTTTTTTAAATTTTTCTTTTTTACTTTTAATTTTTTTTAGTAGTTATTGACTAGGAGGACGAGGCCCCCTTCGCAACACGGGGCCCTAAGCTTAGCTTATTTTGCTTATGCCTTAATCCGGCACTGCCTGCACGGATGGATTGAGATCAAGATTTCAATATTTGTGAAAAAAGTTATCACATTGTCAGTTTGCTTGTCAATTAATGCCTTTTCATTGGATCTTTAACTGGCGAAAAGAAGATTTATTCTTAGAGTTAGAAATTTTACTTTGAGCACATACAACACTGAGTTAATCACTAATTAATCAATAATCGCAGTTAGAATAAACGGTTTCCAGACCGTTAGACATTAGGAAGAGAAAGAGGAAGAGGCATAAGAAGTTCAGCTATGAACAGCCTATTTGTCGTGGTGACCAACACGGCGCGAGGCTGCGACAACTTTCGACTCGTCCGCGTAATGTTGGCAGCGCTGAGTAACCTCATTTCCGCATGTCTAGCGCCTATTGTGTTGTGACAGCTGTCATAGAAGGAGAGTTATGCCTGGTGTGCTGTGATTGCGTCAATCGCGTGTCAAACAACCCTTTCGTCGCGACCGTTTTGCGAAACAGTCTCGACTTTGCGCCTCGTCTCGATCCACGACCGAATCGTTTTAATTCTCGGCGTCTCGAACGACACATACACGGTAAAGGATGACAATGGGCGATGAGACCCCGGTTACATCACTGGTTCTTCCCGTCATATTAAGGCCAATATTAACCAAGGTATCGTTTGAATCGTCCAGGCACAATCGTATCTTTTCCATAAATAATATTTTCATCTGCGTATAACGTCTTGTATTGGCAGTGAATAGTTATCTTTTAACCCTCGGTCAATGGGTCTTTTATAATACAACCGAAATTTCACTTTTTAATATTCTTCGACAATTTTTATATTTTTATTTTAAAAAAAGGTTTTATTTGGCTCTAAAACTTGTTGAGTAAGGTAACCCTAAATTTTTAAAGGCTTAGAACAGTAAAAAAAATTGAAGCAGAATAAAAGACACCTACTGATGGTGTTAATAAAAATGTGTGCTGACGAAGGGTTAAATTTAGAAAAATGGATGGAATGAGAAAAATTTGAATTGCAATTGTACAGCGAGTTATATCTTGTATTGAGCTTTGCATTTTTCAATATAAGAGTTATTGTAAAAAATAGTAACCGGTTAAATTTTTGCAGTTGGAAAGGCAAAATGTCATGGCAGCGCAGACTCTACGCGCAGCTCTCTCAAAAGCAGAAAGCTCACACCCTGGGATTACGTACGATTTAATTATGGGTATAATACGCAGAGCTGAGCTGAATCTTGATATGAACGAGAGTGTCTTACGATTACAAGGCACTGCTTCTGATTACGATGGTAAGATATATCTATAGAGATTACTTTGTGTTTGATATTAAACCTAATCATCGTAACACTTTCCTGTACATTTAATTTTATTTAGTATAAGATTTAAGATAAGCCAATATTTACAGTTGTGGAGTATCGTTCAGCACGTTCAGAAGACGTATTTCAAGAACTGAATCGTAAGTCGACTTCCCTGAAAAGAACTCAGCAGAATTCCCGATGAGATCACAGACAGGAAGACTTTTCTAGAGACGATCAAGTTTGTAAACATTCATATCTACAATGTTATATACAAAGAGTGTTACTCATATTTCTAAACTACACTTTTTTCAGAGAAATTGCAAGTGCAATAAAGAAACTTCTAGATGCTGTGAACGAAGTTACTACATTTATACCTGGTTCAACTGGTAAACAAGCTTTAGATCAACGTAAGAGAGAATTTGTGAAATATAGTAAAAGGTTCAGCAATACATTAAAGGAGTACTTCAAGGAGGGACAGTAAGTACATAAATTATAAGAATATCCAGTTAAACAAAACTAATAACATAGCTAGAAATTAAAGGTACATATTATTTGTATTACATTTTACATATTGCATATTACATTTTTTACAATTAAAATATATACTTCTTGCAGAGCAAACGCAGTATTTGTGAGTGCACTATACTTGATACATCAAACAAATATGATTATGCTCACGGTAAAAGACAAATGTGAGTAAATAATTTTATAATGTTATATGTGATAATATCACAAGAGTCAGATAAACCATATTACAATCTAACATTCTAATCTCACATATATTCTATAATATACAAGCAATGATAGAATCTCACATATATTCTATAATATACAAGCAATGATAGAATCTAAATATCTAGTATAAAAGATTTACCATCATTATGTTGCCGTTAATCGGTTGCATAGTTATAGTTTTTGTTATGTATGTATATACACACAAGATTAGAGAGCTATATCTATATATGTATGTAGTATATATATAGAGAGAATCTAGCTATGATAGTATACATATAAATGTATATATATATAAATTAAAAAATAAAAATGTTGAGGTATTATTCCACAAATTATATATTTATGCGTTTATTTTGTGCCAACATAAACATCATTAAAATTGTCAATTCTTATTGTAATGACCAATAATACATACCTGTTTAAATATAAAAATAATCTTGTTATATGAAAATAACTAATATACATATATGTATAATATATAATATATATTATACATGTATATGCATATGTTTTCTTTTATCTTCTCAAAACTTTAAAGAGTATAAAATATTAGTAAAACATACAAATTTACAGTATAACATCGAAATTTATTGTAATAATATTCACATACAGGGGGATTTAAGATAAAAAATACATTTATCAGGGATACTCTTCATTTAAATAATTTCTATATATTATAAATTTCTATATATCACCTATTTATCTCTTTTACTCTTTAGAATGGAATAAGGGTAGAGTGTTGGATATCATGAGGAATTACTTCGTATAGATTTGAATAGATCCAAATTATTTCTATAACAATCCTATAGATTTATTGTGTTTCTTGTACACTTGGTACTATTGAAATTTTTATACAAAAAGGTGTATAAACTCAGATTTAAATTTATTTTATAATTAATTAATAATAATAATAATAAGTAATGAAACAAAATAAAAATAATTTTGTAAAATAGATAATATCCTTTTTAACCAGATTAAATTTTCCAGCAAAAATTGCAAAATATTAATTTATTATTTTGCGAAAAATTATTGTAAAAGCAACTTTTAAAATATTTTTTTTATATTCTTACTATTATTTCTTATAAATTTATATTTCATTATTTTCGCTGATTTAAAATGGTTTTTTAATTTTGTCGAGGAATAATGATAATCAAATAAAATGCTTGATTCCTTTTGCATACTGTAAAATTAAATTTCTAATATATTTACAACTGCATAAAGCTTATAACTACACATTAAGCAAACTTCAGAAAAAAACAAATTATCAAAATTTGAACCGCTTTATTTGAGCTACGGTTAATCACCATTAAAAACGCGTAGCTGAGGAAAATAGGAAATATGAGGGAATATGCGAAGCTTCTCGTATTTTAAAGGTGCGGGCACGCACATAGCGAGCAGATTATGCAAGGCTGGCGAGTAACGAATACTTTAATGGACCGAGCATATTTCCTCTCGTAATAAAACGCCGCATTAGCTGTCCCAAGATGAATACTTCGTGATATGCGCGTGCGTCTTCATAACTGCGCATCAGAGTGTTCCTCATTTGCATAGCAATTTGTTTTTTACTACATCTCATCACTTACGGTAAATTATCCGGAAAATGTGAGATTTATGCTGGAATGAATTGTTTATAATAAAGAATTGTGTGGTTTATTACTTCGTATTCAAAACTCAAAATATTACTTTGTATTCATAGGATACACGATCAATACTTTTTCCGTTAATTTTATTGTTATATATCAGTTATTACTATATATATATATATATATATATATATATATATATATATATGAAAAAGTTACATTTTTAAATAATAATTACGTTATTATTATATTATTAGTTAAATTATATTACTTTTTAAAACAAATAAAAAGTATTTTTATAAAAATTCATAATCAATTATTAACATCAAGTATTCTTATAATTGCATAGTAATTTATTCTGTATTGTCACTTCTTTATGGGACTATGCGATACATATATTATTACATATACATTACTATTACGTGGGAGAATAGTAAAAAGATAGGCCATTTATAACTCAAACACTAGGATACGAGGAAACTGGTTCTAACCTACCTAGCAAGGGCATACTGCGTCCATCTACGACCTTTTTTGTAAATATTTGATCGGCATCATTAAATATGCAGCGTATGTACGTTCAGAAACATAATGCAAATACGACGCGATATAACACTGTGTATGGTAATGCTCGTAATAATGTGTACACTGTGTCCGTATAATGCGTCGCGTAAGTGGACTACAATCAACTGTGCAAATTACAGGGCTTATTATTGCTTAAAAAGTAATGAGTGTAGCCAAGATGTACCACCCGACATTGCATATGCCAAATGCTAATTTATATTAAACATAAAAATTGAGACGATAAGGGGAAAAATTGAATAATTTACGATGAAGAAGAATAAATTTTAGAAAAGAATATACGTAAATCAAGATCTAATTAAAAGAAAACTGTCATTGTATAATAAAGAATATATAACCATTCTATATACACTGTTCATAAAAATATTATAAAAATAATAGTCAAAACTGTCAAATTGCTGATCGAAAATAATAATAGTCTTATAAATAGAAAACTGCTGCATTATTAATAAAATTTTAAATAACATACACATGCAATTTTCTTTATTTATTTTTGCACTGAGTTATTTATTAAGACGATAATACTTTCTAAAAATGCAAATAAAAATAATCAACAAAGAACTCTTCTACGCATTAAATTTTGAAAAATCAAACAGATAATATTATTTTTATTTGTGTTTTTAGTTTATACGTAAAGCAACATTCAAAAAAAATTTTGAATAGGAAATATATATTTTTAAAAATAGAAAAATTAATACCAAATAAATTTTCACAAAAAAATATCAATTCAAAACAATGACCAAACAGCGCTAAAATAAAAATATTGTACACATCGACAAAACTTTCTGTGTAAGATAAAATCATGCACCATTTTGTAGGACGATCACTTTATAAAATAATCTAAAGTTATTTAAAAACCATCATCGCTGAAATCCGATCATCTCGAATATCCAACAAACGATACTGATATTGACGTCATCGCTTTCAGATTCTAGCGATGCGCGTCACTCGATGTAGCAAATATCTCTTTCTATGAATGAATTCGATCGATCACGCCGACAATCCCCAGAGTTTGCTATATCGCTACGTATCGCTGCATACTGCATCGGCATTTACCAGTGTCGTCAGAATGACGTCTCTACTTACACGTATACATATAAATACACGCACACACTCGTATATCCATAGAAGCGCAGAGGTGTCCCACATGTGGAAAGCCGAAACATCTCTT